>PVLC010012933.1:0-43025 GCA_004027655.1 Graphiurus murinus
AAAAAAAAAAAAAAAGAACAGCTAATGTTTAAGAAAATATTTTAAAGTATATAAAAGTGTTCATGATTCATTCTATACTAATAACCAGTTGGCAATTTTGAGTATTTCCTTGTAGCTTTGTCCATGTGCTTCCATACTTAAAAGAGAAAGTGTAGTCATGTTTTATGTGTAATTTTATATTCTGCTTTTTTCACTTTGCATATTTAAAAATTTTTTACTACATAGCTTATTGGTTCAACTTTAATCTCTTGGAGAACCTAACCTGTGCCTAACTAGACACTGCACTGGGGAAATTAGTGGGGATAATAGTGGTGAATTAATGCACTCTTAGTTCCTGTCTTGATAGACTTGTTTTCAAAAAATAATAGAATCCCTCTTGTTCAACATAGTTGGATTTTTAAAAATATGTTTTATTGGTGCCTTATCGTCTCACAATGGTTGGATTCTTAAGTTAGCCAGTTAATTGAAAAACTGGTCAAAGAAGAGAATAAAACAAAATATTACATACATGCATTAAATACTCTCACTGTTATTCAACATATGCATCCAATAGCTTTTTGTTGTCCTTATACTGGGAATTGAACCCAGAGGCATTCTACCTTTGTGTTACAAGCCTAGCCTTTTTTTTAAAATTTTAATTTTTTGAAATTTTGAAACAGAAGCTGGGTGTGGTGGTACAGGCTTAAAATCCCAGTACTTGGGAGGCTGAGACAGGAGGATCCGGGTTCGGGTTCGTGGTCAGCCTCAGCTACTTAGTGAGGCCCCTCTGCAACTTAGGGAGACACTAAAAAAAGAATAAAAAATAGGGCTGGGGGTGTAGCTCAGAGGTAGAATGCCCCTGGGTTCAATTCCCAGTACTGCAAATAAATAAATAAATAAATAAATAAATAAATAAATAAATAAATACATAAATATTTTTTTTTGAAACAGGGTCACTCTAGGTTGCTGAGAGGCTGGCTAAGTTGCTGAGGCTGTTTTTTTGTTTTTATTTATTTATTTATTTATTTATTTATTTATTTATTTATTTCAGTACTAGGAATTGAATCCAGGGGCATTCTACCTCTGAGCTAGCTGAGGGTATACCTCAGCCTGCCTGCCTTCTTTCCTTCCTTCCTTCCTTCCTTCCTTCCTTCCTTCCTTCCTTCCTTCCTTCCTTCCTTCCTTCCTTCCTTCCTTCCTTCCTTTCTATGTTGAAACAGGGTCTCAACAGTTGCTGAGGGCTTCGCTAAATTGCTAAGGCAGGCCTTGAACCTGTGATCCTCCTCTCCCAGCCTCTCAAGTACTGGGGTTACAGGCCAGTCTTTTAGCTTTTTCTTGGGGTGGATCTGCCAGTTGGTGTTCTTCTCATCTTCCCTTCACCAGCCACTTACTCAGTGTCCTGTTCACGAAGACTGATTTCTAGTTCTGTTTTAAAATTAGCTGGGAACCGAAAGGTGGTTGGGAAGCAACTCAGTGTTGTAGCCTACATTTTTATAATTTTTGCCTAATCTTTTGCAATGATTTTGTTGACACATAATTTGACTGTTATTATTTAAGTGACTACCTTGTATGAAATCTTTTTCAAAGCATTTAAAAGAATTTTCTTAGAAACAACCACTCTTATTGTTTCAGCAGTCAGATTTCATGGGTTTACATAACATGTAATTAAATCATGTGGTTACAGCGACAAGTACAAATATATAAACAGGTTTGGGAGCAAGCCCAAGGGATGGATGAAAAGCATGCAGCTCCATAGTTAGGAGATGTGGGCAGGGGTCCTGGAGAAAGCCCAGAGGAATGGACAAAGGCACCCTGGGTTTGTTTTAGAAAGGAAAAGGACAGCAAGTTTTTTTCTTCAGGATTGAGTGAGGGGTCTTTTAAGAGGACCTATGCTGTATTTTTAATGACTGCAGAGTATTCCACCATCAATATACTATTACTCATTCAACTACTTCCCTATGTCCAATAAGGACATTTGTTTTATTATTATTATCAGAGCAGAAATGAAGATCTTCATCTCACCTTTTTTTCTTTTATTTTAAAGATGTGTTTCCAGAAGTGGGGTTACTGCTGACTTAAAGAGTATGAATATTTTTATGAAAGATTATTTTTCGAAGATAAAGCATTTCTATACAACCACCAACTATGCATTATTGTACAAGTGTCATGGAGTCTGGCCAGCATTATCATTCACCTTTTTCTGGGCAAATGGAATCACTGTCAAGCACTCTAGTCTTTTGATCTGTACTCCTTTGATCGCTGTAGAACTTACTCTCCTCCCCACATGCCTATTATCTGTTGGATGATTGTTGTTTGATTTGTGTATTTCACATATATGTTTTATTTGGATATATCTTAAATTAACTAATAGAAACATACAGTATGCCTGAATTTATATGTAATTCTACATATATGTATATATACATATATATATATATATATATATATATATATATATATATATATATAATTTTTACTTTAAATAGATTCCTTTCAGCAATGGCTTTCAAACTGTGACTCCCAGGGGCTCCAAACTTCTAGAAGGTCTGATCTGGGGCCCGAGAACTAGAAAGGTCAAGAAGGGTCTCCTAGGCCCCTCCAGTACCTGCTTCTACCCCTTCATGCATCCAATGCAATTCCTCTTTCATCTGTTTTATATTTGGTGTTCTGTAAAATATTTCATTTTTCAAAAGGCTCTGCTTCTTAAAAAAGAAGGTTGAAAGTCACTGTTTTGTGAGAAAAGGAAAGATCAGAGTGTTACATTTTTGTGACGGATGATGGTAGCATAAAGAATTCAAGAGAGCAAACAAGTCTAAAAGGAAATTGAATTTCTGGGTGGTATTCTTATAACATCTATTTATCCTTCTGAATAGTATGATTAATAATGTATTGCATTATATGACTAATTTCTAGATCCATTATCTTACGTCTCTGAGTCAAGATCATCCCAACAATGGGAGAAGTGGGTTATTAACAGCATTTTGTTTCCTGAAAGTTTATTAGGCATATTATGTGCATTTTAATGTACATCAGGTCCATAGCAGCAGGATGTTCGCTATGATTATAAGCCCTGTATAGTCCCTGAGCATCAGAAAATGTCCTAGGCATGAATGTTTTTCTGCCTTCAGAGCTGTTGAATGTCACCTGGAATTTACTGATGCCCTTACATGCTCCTTGATGTAGCCGGGTTGGTGGAGATGGGAATATAATGTTTGCAGAGTGCTTGGAGTTGATTTGGGGAGAGGGTATCATTTAAAGAGTGATGCTGTTTGTCCTATGGCATGAACTGTGATGTGCAAGATTATATTAGTAGCAGTGATTGCTATTTCCAGAGTTCAGTGATGGGATTTAGGGTCGAGCCTAATTACCTTTGTTAATAACCCAGGACCTCATCTTCAAGGAACAGAAAAACCTCACCAGAGAATACCACTCTTCCCCGTGGCCAAAGAATTTTCATTTTTAGCCAGAAGTATGTAGGCTGTAAAATAAATGAATTCCACATTCTTTCCCACTCACTTGACATAAATTGTTATTTGCCCTTGATAAGTAGGTTGGTGTAGAATCTCAAGGAGAATTCAGAATGAAAAATGTTGGAGAGCCACCGTCTGTTTTTCTGCTTTGTGAGGGCCTCGAAGGTCAACTGCAGCCACTTGGGTTAGGCTAGTCTGCTTTTCCAAAGGTATTTATGGGATTCAGAACTGCATGCAAGGTTACTGGAGCATCTTCATTGCCGTCCTATAGGATTTCTGGCCCCACTTAACTTGAAAAGCTGAATGGACTATTGCCTTGCTATAGGGCTTCAGGGTCTCTTTCGGTCTGCTGTTCCTTTTCATTGCTTGGGTTCTATCCAGGAGTCAGAAACAGACCCACCACCCCATGGAGAAGCACGATGGAAGACAATCCAACCAGAGGGTGATGTGTCCCAGAAGGTTCTTTGGGGAAATAGCCAGCTGAATATGTGTGATGTCCATAGCCCGAAGACAGCAAGGTGACTTTGGGGAGAGGTAGGGTTGTGCCCGAGTTTGGAGGGGCAGAGTAAGAGGTAGAGTGGCCAAGGTCTTCTGGGGGCGACCCAGAATCAGAGAATCATAGGCTATACCTTTTTATGCTAATCTTGACTATCTCTGGAAGGCTGGGGGATTCTGACCTGAATTTGGCAGAGATTTCATTATTCTATGGCACTTACAGATCCCAGTTTGCCTTTGGGGTCAGAGCCAGCTCCGTTCTGAGATACAATGCTCGACTGAGCACAGGGATTCTCCACGCGCCCCCCCCTCACACACACACCTTCCTTCACATGCAGGGCATGTGCCTTAGAGCAGGCCAGGACCAGTGCAGGTCCCAACACATTGCATTCATTGTCACTCCGTCCTGTTCTTTATCAATCAGGGAAACATATTACTAGGCAAGGGAATGCAATAACCTTGAAATCTCTTTAATTTATAAAGTTAAAGTTAATCATTCATAAGCTTAGGTACTTAAATTATTGTTAATAACAAATACCTCATAACCATTCTAAAGTATGGCATGTTATGGCAGTGAATGGGAACAGTTGCTGTTCTGGAATCTTCTCTGTGGGTCTGTACAACCTCTATGGACTCTGCTGAGTACAGCCAACTGTAACTTTAAGCAAAAGGCTTCCTGGTTATATGAATGCTGATGTTTTGGTAGTTTTTCTGGCTACACAATGATGGATTAAAATATGTTGTTAGACAGATAATCTCAGGGGCATGCATTTCTGAGATGTAGTTCTCTTTCAACTGCCTGACATTCAATTTAGCAATAGTTTGTTTTGGGGAGATGAAGCTGCCCTTAATCATGTTAGTTGAAATACCTAAATATCCAGTTCTAATGAGGTATTGAGAGGTTCCTCTATGAAGCCACTGCTAAAGTAATATTGGAGCCAATAGGCATAATTAACTGGGATGCATTTTATTGCCATTGTCTTTAAGGGCTTATGAAAGTACAGTGTGTTTGGGAAGATCCAGGGAAGTGTCATCTGTAGCCTTCACCTGGGCACAGGTGAGAACAATGAGAAATGAGGTCGGGAGAGGAGGCATGGGAACAACCGTTTGGCATGAATGCATTAATTTTACCAGCGTCCTGAGTTTCTGCTGTGGAGTGGAGCACCCTGATTAATCCTATCCAACGCTGCATTGTAACCAGCTCTGGTGCCTCGCTGAGCTTCACCATTTCTGACTTGTCTAAACATCTCTGTCCTCTGGGAATTTAAAAGCCATTGAGATTCCACAGGAGCAGGAAGGTAATTTCAGGGACCCTAGCAAGACAGGATTTGAAGCTTGGGTTAATAAGTGGCATGGTAATGGCATCCGGGGATTTAGGAGGACAGTATCAAAATTGTTTGGGCCAATGGATATGGGAAGGGAAAGCTAAGTAGAGGTTTGAAGTGATGGATAAGAACTTTAGACAAATCACTGATTTATTTTACAAGCAATAGGCATATGAAGAATTGATGATTGATTGTATTTGGGAAGGGAAAAAGGAAAAGTGTGTGTCAGAGCCTGGGTTTGGTGTTATCTGTGCAGGATTACTTTATTACACTATTTTTATTTATTTATTTATTTATTTATTTATTTATTTATTTATTTATTTATTTATTTATTTATTTTGTGGTACTGGGGATTGAACTCAGGGGCATTTTACCTCCGAGCTATACCCCCAGCCCTATTTTGTATTCTTCATTTTGAAACAGGGTCTCACTAAGTTGCAGAGTGCCTCACTAAGCAGCTGAGGCTGGCCGCGAACCTGAATCCTCCGGTCTCAGCCTCCCAAATGTTGGGATTACAAGTGTGCGCCACCATGCCCGGCTATTACACTATTTATTTTAATGGGCACACACACACACATAATTTTTTTGTGGTACTGGGGGTTGAATCCAAGGGCATTCTACCTCTGAGCTACACCCACAGCACTTTTTCATTTTCTGTTGTGAAACAGGGTCTTACTAGGTGGCTGAGAGTCTTGCTACATTTCCAAGGCTGATCTTGAACCTGCCATCTTCTTGTCTCAGCCTCCCAAGTACTGGGATTACAGGTGTGCACTACCACACCCAGATCTTAATGGATATATATATATATATATATATATATGTATATTATGATTCATTTTCATCTTCACAATCTGTCAAGATATGGTTTTAGTGGTGAGAAAATTAAGACTTAGAGAGTACATGCATTGGATATGGTTTGGATGTGTCCCCCAAAGATTCCTTTGCCGAAAGCTTAGTCCCCATTGTGGTATTTTTGAGGTGGTGGGCCTTTAAAAGGTGGGGCCTGGTGAGAGGCAATCAGGTCTCTTGCCTTTGGGACCCTAGGCAGTTCCTGAGAAAGCACATTGTTATGAAGAAAGGAAGGTAGCTCCTGAATCTCTCTTGCTTCTGGTCTTGCCACATGATTGCTCTCTCTCTCCCTCACACATGTTCCCACTGTGAGGCTTCCTGCCATGTTGTGATATAGAGAGAAGGAAATGAATAAAGAAAAAAGGTTTAATAAAGGAAAAAAAATAAAGAACCTCAGGTATTTCGTGATAGCACAGAAAATGAACTGATACATAGAGTTTGTCCAAGATCACAGGGTTGATGGGTGGCAGAGCCAGGAAGGGAAAGTTTCTCCAAAATCTATGGTCTCTACAGAATAGGAAAGAAGAAGAGGATTTCACATGGAGCAGGATAGGAGATCACAATATCAAAGACTGCTCCAACATAAGCTCAGAAGCTTCAAGTCAAGCGAGAGTCTTCTGAGAGGAGGATCCACCAGGCAGGTGGCTAGGTTTGTCCTTGTGTCAGCAAGGACTCCTGAGGTTAAGGTGGGCAGAGGGAGAGGCCTACCTCTGGAAGGGTGAGTGGGGTGCCACCGCAGAGGCTGAGGAGAGTCTTTGCTCTCAGATCATCATGGGTCACTGCGGGGCCTGAGGAAGTTGTCCTTGTAAGGAAGGCAGTGTTCCAGCTGCTGCCAGAACTCATTCACAGTCCATCTGTGATGTTTTCACACCGATAATGTGCCAGGCATGGCACCCCTGCTTTCCCGTGCAGTCATATATCTACCAGGGTGACCAGCTTGTCCTGGTTTGAACCAGACTTTCCCTGTTATAAAATGGGAGATCCTGGGCCAACATAGATGGCCAGTCACCCTCATCTCACAGTGATGAATTCTGTTTCATGTTAATTCCTAGCAGCAGAGCAAAAATAGCCCTCTGCTTGCACCGCACCTGTCTTCCGCTCTTTGCCCTTGCATGCTAACTCTGCCCAAGAGATGTGAGAAGACAGTGAGGGTCCCAGCAGCCCCTGCCCCACTCTTCCTGCCCACACAGGCTGCCTCCTCTCTCCTTTGTTATTCGTTCTGGCTTGGCACTCTCTGTTTTTAGCTGTCTGAGCCTCTCAGGATTTGGAAAGGAAGAAACAATTGCTGTAAAGGAAAGCTCTAATAAAGTGGTTTGGGCACAAAACATCAGCAGCTGTTTATTTGCCCAAAACAGTAGGAGTCCGTATTAATAACCTTGTGAGTTATATGCTGGGAAGTTAAAAGTAAGCAAAAATCTTACTTGAGACCAGCAAATGTGACTCCATCCCTTTATTGAACTAATCTCTCTTCCTGTTTATGCTGGTGGCATTTCTGTTATCCACGTGGAAGATCCTTTTTGATCTTACCCTGCAGATGTGTTTGGCTGGGCCTTGGTCAGCGTCCCAAGACAGGGGAGCTTTCTGATTTCTCTTTATTGCAGTTTAATGTTTGGTGTTTATGTGGTTCCTGCTTCAAAGGATTTCAACAAGTGGGACAGGCTTTGTCTAATTAATCTTTGTATTTCCCTAATGGGAGAGAGGAAGACACAGGGATTGGGAGGGGGAAAGGACGCTTCGCCTGCCAGGCAGTTTCTAGCCCTTCAGGGGTGTCTATTTTACATTCTGGTGTCTTGTACTTCTAAATCTCATTTTTTTTTTCTTTTTGGACTGAGGATTGAACCCAAGGGCATTCTACTTCTGAGCTACACCCCTAGCCCTTTTTATTTTGAATCAGGGTCTTGCTAGGTTGGTGAGAGTCTCACTAAGTTGCTGAGACTGATCTCAAAATTTGACTCAGCCTTCTAAGTACTGAGTTTACAGGCGCGTACCACTACGTCCAGCTAAATCTCATTTTAGTAATAAACTGATCCTCTGATTTGCTTTAGTTTCTAAAAGAGTGTTTAAAGAAAAGTAGAACCTGTGGGAATTATGATGTAGATAGACCCTTTCAACTCTGTAATGGAGCCAGGCTTAAACATTTTTTTTTCCTATGGAACCTGGGGAGTTATATGATTAGTAATGGAAAGTGGATGGCAAAGACTTTTTTTCATGACTTGAAAAGAGGAAAAGGAACTAGTGGAGAAGAGCTGTAAAAAGAGATCTGAACTCATCCAGAAAAGAGAGGGGAAGAGGAAGGGAATTGGTATTTGTTGAGCATCTATTATGTGCCAACGGCTATACCTTATTATCTCATTTGAACCTCATAAGCAACCCTGGGGGATGGTTTTATCATCCTGTTTTACAGATGAGGAAATCGAGGCTCAATGATTATAATTAACTTGTGTAAGGTGAATCATCTATAAGAAGTAAGACCTCGTTACCTCTATTGAACCCCTTAGCAGGAGACCAGCGGCCCTATTGTTTTCTGTTCCAGTGATGTTGATCAAGAGAAAACATGCTCATTCTTTCTCTCAGCAGCAAGACTGCAGATGAGACTGGGAGACACATTTTTTTAGGGTAGTGAGGCCCCAACTGGGTACCAAGTGACTTTGGTGGAGGTCTCCTTCCCTTGAGATACAGGAGAATGCCTGGCCAGGAGCCAACCTGGGCTCAGCCTCCTAGAGGCTGAGGGAGGCTCCTGGTGTGGCTCTTGTGGCTCTTGCAGTCAGCGGTAGTGCTTTTCCCGGAAGAGGACTTGCCATGAACAAGACAGTCTTCTCCACTCATTCAAACTGCAGCTTCATTGGGGGGTCCTCTAGACTCAGGGCACGGGGTGCTGTAGGGAACCACAGAGGACACTGGTATACCTAGAGGAAACAGGGCGCATGCCAGTCCTGCTAGGAACTCCTCATGTAATTGAGGGAATAGAATATTGCAAGCCAAATGTAGAGCAGCTGTGGGCAATGGACCTCAAGGCTGGTATTGTTTACTGGGGCTTGGGAATGGGCAGTGCTTGGGGAAACTGCAGGTGCACCTAGGAATTCCTGTTCTCCCCTACCTTGGCTGCAGGTTTGACGGTGTCCTGGGATGCATCTCCGCCTTCTTTTGGTCACCTGCTCACATTCTTCCCTTCCTTCAGTCAATAAGCATTTATTGAACACCCTGTAAGAGGTATGGATGTATCAGTGGAACAAAGACACAGATATGAAGGAGTCGCAATGAAACAGATTGGCCAGGAGCTGTTCTATAAGCAACACTTACAAGAAGGTGAGATGTGATACAGGCATGTCTAGAAGAATACCAGGCAGAGGAAGGGAACAGCTGGTGCAAAGGCCCTGGGGTAGGAATGTGCCTGGTATGCTTGAATGGCAGTGGGGTGGCTAGAGTGGCTATAGATGTGCCACATGGGAGAAGGGGATGGGGGTGAGATCAGGGCAGGGGCTGGTTGGGAAGCTGATTGTGCAGCCTCGAGAGGAATTGTGGAAGGAATGCTCTGGAAGGACTGAGGACCTATGAGAGGGGCTAAGCAGAGAGGCACATTTTTAAAGGTATCACTCCAGGCTGTTCTGCGGCGAGTTCACTTCTGCTGGGCTTGGCATTGTGTCTGGTGTGGTGCAGGATGACAGAATGCATGTCTTGGACCTTTTCTTTGAGGAGCACATGGCCAGGCTGAGCACAACACACAAAGCAGTGAAGGATCTTTTGCAGGTAACTAACCTAATGCACGTTAAAAGGGAATTCTAGAAGAGCGAGTCCTCAGAACTGACTTCAGGGAAGAATGGCAATGTGTGGCACATTTCTGAAGAATGAGGAGGATTTTGAAGAGTGGGGTAGGGAGGATATAGACAGGACAAGCTCAGTTATTAGATAAAAACAACAGTCACCTTGAAGAAGGAAACCCGAGTCATACTAATGTGGGGGGAAGATTGTGCAGGCAGAAGCGATGGAATTGGCGCCACCATGGACAGGGTGGGTGACCTCAGGCAAGTCTCTTCCTCTCCAGTGCCTCAGTTTCCCTGAATGAAGAAATGAGGACCTTCACCTCTTAGCCACTGCAGGGTTTTAGTGCTAATCCAATGAGGCTGCCTATAGGAAAGCACTTCATGCCACTGATCAGGTGGTAGGCGTGTGGGTAACATGTTCTTTCTTTAGTCTTCCTTCTTCCCTCTTTCCTTCATTTTCACTATCTTTCCTTCCTAGAACTTCCATAGAAAGTATAGTCAGGAGCCTAGCACATGCCTGTAATACCAGTATTTGGGAGGCTGAGATAGGAGGATTGCAGGTTTGAGGCTAGTCTCAGCAACTTAGTGAGACCCTGTTTCAAAATAAAGAATATAAAATGCTGAGAGTGTAGCTCGCACATAGAAGCCTCTTGGTTTGCCCAGCACCAAAAAGAAAGAAAGCTTAATTAATTAATTAGTTAATTAATTAATTTATTTATTTTTGTGGTACCAGGGATTGAACTCAGGGGCATTCTACCTCCGAGCTATATCCCCAGCCCTATTTTTTATTCTTTATTTTGAAACAGGGTCTCACTAAGTTGTGGAGTGCCTCACTAGGTAGCTGAGGCTGGTCGCGAACCCAGATCCTCCGGTCTCAGCCTCCCAAATGCTGGGATTACAAGCGTGCGCCACCACGCCCGGCAGAAAGAAAGCTTTATGTCAGGAATATATTCTCTGGTAGTAGACTATTACAGTTGAGCCCCATTTTGGTGCCATTAGTTAAGACTTGTCCAATAGAATCAAGCTTGGGATGGGTATAAGTTAGATTTCAAGCACCCCAACTGATGTCAATGACATCTCAGCTGAGATGTTGTGGAAAATCTGCTTAGGTCTCAGTGCAACTGACCACTGAGTCCTGTGGCTTTCGAGACCTGCCTTTGTTTGTGGAGACATTTGTGTTTTGTAAAACCCACTTAGTGCTGGGGCACGCAGCAGGCAATGTTGGGAATGTGCATGCTGGTTGGAGTCTGGGCTGCAGGGAGAGTTATGCAAGATGTCCAGCTACCTGGCTGGCAAGTCTCCCTTCCTACTTCCTTAGTGAAGGGAGAGTCTTCCTAGAAGAAACTTGTCTTTTTTTTCCATCTCAACCTCCAAACTGAATTGTGGCCACATCAGCCCATCTTCCTGCCAGGGTGGATTTGATTTAGCTCAAAGCAATGGGACTTAAAATTTCAGTGGCAGGCAGGAAGGTGTGATTTAAGACAATTGTCAGGAAGATTCAATTTAATCTTTTCTTCCTTCCTCCTCTACAAAATGTGCATTTTGTTGTATGATATAATTTTAATATACATTCTTTACAACTCAGAGGCAAATGTAGTTTCATTTTGGGAAGGTATGCTCTGCATTTTTTTAAGGTACTTATCTATTTAAAGTCCTGTTACAAAAGACTCATACTGTGGGCAGAAAACAGAAGGGTAGTTTTTTGCTTTTTCTATTAGAGAATTGTAGTAAATCATGAAACTTCCTATATATAAACTGTTTCTTTATTGATTTTTCATTTGTTATTTTGTTCACTTGTTAATAGGAAGACAATTACCTTCACAAAACAATGAAAACAATTAATATATTTTCACCAAACAATTGTAAATTTTGTATTTTGAATTTTTTTTAACAAGAGCCAGTTTTTTTTTTTTTCAAAATGGATGTAAGTATTTTTGAGTTTATTATTGCTTTAGAAATACAGAAAGTATGCATTGATTTTTGTAAGTCAACAATTAGATGTCTTATTGCTCAGGTCAATATTAGAAACTCGCAATGTTGTGCAGCTCAGTACAGTCATTCCCTTTTCCCTCATGTATTAGCAAGGAAGGGTGAGCCTTCCTCTTTTGCAGTTCCTAAGTCCTATCACACTTGTGAAGGCTCTAGTCTGAAGGATCTTCAGTTAGAACCAGAACACGCTAGCTCTGGAAGAAATATCAGTATCCTCAGGCTCAGACTTTTTGCTGAAGGAGTTATGTAACTTGGTAACTAAGGGCCTTCTGCTGGATCCTGGAGACTCTGGGATGAGGATTAAGTAGCCCCCCAGTCCAAGTCTAGAAAGTCTTTCTGTATATCTGGTTATGTCCCTCAATCTTAGGAGAAACATCTGTAGTGGGAAGGTCAATCCTTAGTTGTGTGTTCTCAGGTGAAGCCAAGGACAAAGGGTGGACATCTTTTTCAGATCTTCCCTTGAATGGGGTACTTTCTCCCTTGCCTGTCCCTGGATCCTACACCCCACCCACCTGGCATCACCTTCAGGCTTAAGGACATAGCACCATTGACTAGGACCTGACCTTGGGTCCAAGAAGTGTATGGTGGCTTCTTGTGATACAGCTTCTGTGTCTGGGAACAGAGCCTCTTCCGAGCCTTTCAAACCAGAATAGTGATGCAGATGGAGGGGATGCAGAGATTTTGTGTAAAGGGAGGAATAAAGAGAATAAATTGACATTTACCAGTGTGTTAGTCAGCTTTCCATCACTGTGACAAAATACCTGGAAAATCATCTTAAAGGCAGGAAAGGTTTATTTTGGCTCACAGCTTTGGAGGTTTCAGTGCATGACTGTTTGGCTCCCTTAGTTTGGGTTTGTAGTGAGGCAGAACATCATGGTGGGGAGTGTGTGGTGGAACAAAGCTGCTTGTGTCCTGGTGACTGGGGGGGAGAGAGGAGAGAGAGAGAGAGAGAAGAGAAGAGAAGAGAAGAGAAGAGAAGAGAAGAGAAGAGAAGGGGAGGGGAGGGGAGGGGAGGGGAGGGAGGGGAGAGAAGAGGAGAGGAGAGGAGAGGAGAGGAGAAAAGAGGAGAGGAGAGGTCTCTCAGTGGCACACTCCCAATGACTTAACTTCCTCCCACTAGGCCCCATCTCTTAAAGGTTCTAGCCCTTCCAGTTCCAGTGGTGTTATAGGGGACAAAGTCTTCAACACATGAGCTTTTGGGGGATAGTCAAGATCCAAACTAGGGCAACCAGGCACATTCATGTTTGGCATTGCTTAATCTACTTCATATTATTTAATCTTGAAAAGAAGCCTGTGAGATTGTTAGCCCCTTTTCCAGATGAGAAAATTACACTATAATGATTGGTCTGCTTTTCTATTAGGCTGTGGGTTCCCTGAAGGTGGAGATTGGGTCCTATTTTTTTTTCCATTTCATAGTGTTTCACACAGAGCCAGGTATGTAAAAGAGGCTAAGGAGGTGTTTGTTGTGTGAGTAAATGAATAAACAAGTCTTCCCGAAAGCTCCTTGGCATCAGGATTCACATCCATGTCTTTGGTTTCCAGACTGTCTGGAAGGGAAGCCAGGAAACCCAAAGCTGGTTCTCATCCCACCAGGCTAGGGTGGCTTCCATGAGGCTCTCTCATACTGTGGGCCTCTTCTGGGTCAGGGACAGGGAGACACATGGCAGGGCTCCAGGAGGCTTCCTCACAGCACCCCACAGCTTTCCCTACTGTCTCGAGGTTTAGTCAAAAGGGAGCCACAGCTCGGTGGTGTGCATGTGTGAGAGCACAGGATGAGCTTCCCTGCACCGAGACCCTCCAGGAATCAGCTGGTGAGACAAGCCCGAAGCCTTCGGGAGACCCTTGATGTCTCCATTTTAATAAAGCTGTCACTTGTGGTCACTTTCAAACTGAAGCAATCTTGTGTGTACAGAAGGGGGAAGCGGGGGATCATGCTGCATCTGAAGCAGAGAGTATGGCCAGAGAGGATGCCGCTTCCAGAGGAAGGACAGGGCTGCGGTCATTTTAACTGATGCCTGAAGTGTCAGCAGAAAGAAGGAAGCATAGCTTACCTTCCAGAAAGGATGAAGAATTTCTCGGGCTCTGGAGGTGCTCCCTCTGAAGTGGCAGCAATTCTACCTCTATCATCACTGAGATCTGTGAAAATCTCAGATTCCACCATCTCCAGGTGTCCCCAGGGTGATGACAGCAAGTTTGGCTTTTCTCTGGAACACTCAGGAGAGAGGCAGCAGAATCACCAGCAGAGAGGAGGACTCACCGAGGGCCAGGGAGGGTCCTTGCTGCTTGTCCTGGGAGGTGTCTGGAGGAGATGGCTCCTGGGGTAGTGGAGCTGGAAGTCTGCAGTCTGGACCGCCTGGCTGTCTGCTGTGGCTGGGGATTCGCCTACTTAGGGATGTGGATCCAAGTGTGGACCTGGCCTGGCACACCTTCCCCACCCTGTCCAGCCAGCTCCCCACCGGGGGAAGGGGCCCAGGAAGGAGCTTCTCTCGACCCCTGTCTGCAGGGCAGAACAGCCTACCTGTGATTTTTCTTTTTCTATTATTCCCTGGTATTTCCAATTTGAAAAGAATCATTTAAGCAGCAGGGTGGAAGAGGGCATGGTAGACATAGGGGAAAAATTGAAAATGTCACTTAAAAATGACTATTCCATTCTTCTTTACCTCAGCAGACAGATGGCTGTCTCACCTTTTGCTGAGGGCCCAGAGCAGCAGCCGGTGGGTCAGCCAAGGAGAGCAGTGATTTTATTTTCTGTTTCATTTCAAACAGATTGTGTAGCCCTTGGGGTGAGGGGGCCGGTGGAATGAAGCTAGGGGCTGGGAAACTAATTACGCCTCCCTGCATGGCTGAGCTAGTTAATACCAAACTGTCATTGGGGCTGATTCTTCCCTGGGGCAGAAAAGCTTCCCAAATTCTTTATCTGTTTTACTTTGCCTTGGGAACTGAGGCCTTTTGGGTTTTGGCAGTTTGAGAAAACAGTTGGGAAACTCCAGGAAGCTTTGCATAGCTCTGAAATGGCGCGCTGGGTTCTGGTCTCCAACATAGCATTCCTACGCACAGCCGCTGTCCCTCCTCCAGCTCAGACTCAGTGCTGGAGGGGAGGAGAGCAGGGTCTGGGGCCACAGAGACTTGACTCAAACCCTGGTGCTGCTGCTGGCTGGTGTGATGTTGCCAGAGGCTGCCCAGGGTATCAGGGCTGGAAGCAGGTTGCTGGCCCACCTTGTCCCTCCCTACTCCTAGCAGTGTGGGCTCAAGAACGGGTTGCCTGCACAGCAAGCCTTCCTCAGTTTCACGATCTTGACACTCAGAGCCAGCCAGGTGCATGGCATGGTCAGCAAGGGATCACCGATGGAGACTATACCTGAGGAAGGGTAATCAGACATCTAGCCATGCTTTGAAACAGTGTTTTCACTCATTAATGAAAACAATGCAAGTCTCAAAAGATGATGTTTTAGTCCATTTGAGCTGCGATGGCCAAACACCATAGGCTGTGTGGCTCATAAGCAACAGGAATTTATTTTTCCCAGTTCTGACAGCTAGAAAGTCTAAGCCCAAGGCACCAGCAGATTCAGTGTCTGTCGAGGGCCTGCTTTCTTGTTCATAGGTGGTGCCTTTCCACTTCTCATGGTGGAGACGACAAGGCGATTCTCTGAGGTCCCTTTTATCAGGGCACTAATCCCATTCATGAGAGCTCTACCACGTAACCTGACCATCTCCCAGAGACCCCACCTCCTAATGTGGGGTAGACTTTCAGCATATGGATTATGAGGGACATAAATATTCAGATCATAGCAAGTGGTTACATATAAATGAATAACACAATGTATTCAATCTACAGACAACAAGCTTGCTGTGCCTTGCAATAACTGACTCCGAATACTTGAATGCTTTCTGTCTTTCTTTCCCTCTCTTAAGAGATCTGTAGCCCAGGGCCCATGCAGTCTCTGGCTAGCCAGACATCTCTAATAGCAGTGGATCCAATAAAATCTATGGATCTTTTTAAGGACAGAAAAAAAAAAAAGGTTTTATGTATTTGGGTGGAAGTATTTAAAAATATAGTCTTTGTAACAACATGAAGATCATGAATATTCAGTTTGTAAGTAATCTCAAGCAATTAGGCAGATGCATATTTCCAGAGAGGGTGTGTCACCCTGCTGGCTGATGGGATGGGCTGTCTATCCTTTCAAAACCAGATTTCCCTGCAGACTTCAGAGTCTGATTTTAGTTAGGAAAGTTTGAGAAGGAAGTCTCAGAGACAGTCCTATTTTCTCTACCCACCTTTGTTAGGTCACGCTTTTCTTAGCCACATTCATACTCTGAGTCTTTACCTGAGAACTTTCCAGATCTCTGCAGAGAGAAAACTCCCAGGATTCTGAGTGCCGAATTGGTGAGAGATTCGGTGTGTAGGCAAATCAGCCTGTTTCCAGTCTTGGAGGATGGGTGTCACCTGGTCAGAGGGTGTCTTTCCTGTAGGTGCCACTTGTTTGGGGCCCAGCTCTCTCCATTTTGAATTCACTTTAGAGCTAATTGACTGTCGTTGGAGAAGCACCAAACACAAACTGAGATGGTAGAAGGGAGGACACAACTTAGAACTGTCCCCTTTCGAAGGAGACCTTGTATCTGCCAGGTGTCCCTTCCAGATTTTCAGATGAACCAGAGTTTTTTCAAGTCTGGTTTATATTCCTACACTATGTAGGACAACTTAGTTTCAATTATTCTCACCTGCCATCCTCAGAAACTATCAAAATGAGTCATAAATTCTAGTACTTCTAAAGTTTACCTCCCATATTGACTCCCATACCTGGAAAAAGCAAAAGCCCTTTTCAGGATGAATGCCCCTTGCTTTTAATTTAGAAAATATGGCCACAATGCAGAAAACAGAGTGCAGGTAAATAGAGCCAGCTGTTCTGTAAAGGATTCTTTTTTCCGCAGTGCAAATCACCTGGGGTTAGAAGAAGCAGTTCCAGAATGGTGGTATGAGGGGCTCTGTGGATCCTCTCCCCTACAAAACAGTGTAACTAGAGAGAATTATTTTTTTTGTAAAATGCATTTATGCTGGGTATGGTGGTCCACACTTATAAACCTAGTACTTGGGAGATCAAGACAGGAGAATTGCAGGTTCGAGGCCAGCCTCAGCAACTTAGCAAGACTGTGTTTCAAAATAAAATAAAATATGGCTGGGGCTGTAGTTCAGGAATAGACTACCCCTGGGTTCAATTCTCAGTACAAACAAACAAACAAACAATAGAAAAGTCTAAATTTATAATTTTCTAATAGTCTAAGGCATTTGAGCCATGACCCACTTTCTCCCACCCAGCATAGCTCAATGAGACAGAGCTCTATTCCAGGCAGATATAGATGAGAAGATGGGGTTCTTTTCTCACCGTATTGTTCTCTAGGGCTATATTCTTCCCTAGAGGGGCAGGCCACTGGCAATTATCCTATCTCTCTGTGCAACAGAAGCTCTGTGCAACAGAAGCTCCATTCTATGCAAGCATGGCTGAAAGGTCTGGGATCCCTTCTGCCACCCAACCCCCTCTTATATGGTGGAGGCTCTGTCCTAGTCCGATAATACTGGGCCCTGTTCACCCCCACCCCAGCTCATACATTGGATAGCAATTGCATGCAACAGAGACAATCTGAGAAGACCAGAGATGACCATCTCCACCCCCAGCACCCCACTCATGGAGTAGAACTATCATTGTGGAAAAAACAGACTGCTGTTCCAAGGTGGTGGTACAGAGGTTGTGCCCAGGGGTTGTAAGAACATAGAGCTCTATAGCTTCCCCTAAAGGAACTGACTTTATTTGAAATGGAGTGTGAGGAAGTTCAAGCCTAAAAGGAATTGGTGAGCATTTAGGAGAAGTCTGGTAGCTCCACCATAGTAAGAGAGATAGCTAGACCAGACAGAAGTTCATCAGAGAGAACCAGAGGAAGAGACTTCTTCTCCTGGCGTCAAAACAAACCTCAAAGACTGGCCTTACAGGAAGATCCAAATTTAAGAGAATCAGACTGTGGAGTGCTCTTTGTGTAGAGGCTCTGTTGAAGACTGTAGAGCAATCAGGTAGAAATGAGTGAAGGAAACAGCAGGGTATGATACCAATCGGGCAGTCCAGCCAGAAGCTTAACAGAGAGATAAGCCAAGAAGACAAAGTGCTCTAGTAGTGACCCTGTCATCTAGAGGGCTGGAGAAGAAGAATCAGGGACATTGTGTGCATGCCTGAGGTTTTCCACCCCAAGAAATGACAGCATAGATGGCACACAGTAAGGGGAAAGGACTTCACTGAAATAGTCCATGGAAGCACTAAACAACCTAATAAACAAGTCCTTGGTGGCAGTGGGGTGGGGAGGGTACAGCAATAAGTATCCAGAGTGGCTAAAAATATATTACCTGAAATGCCCATTCTTCAGCAAAAATCTAAGAACCATCAAAGATGGTGGCCCATATGCAGGAATAAAGCAGATTGCAGAAATTACCTTTGAGGGAACCTGGATGCTGAACTTGCTAGCAATATACATCAAAGAGCTATTATAAATGTGTTCAAAGAACTAAAGGAAACTATACTGAAAGAATTAAAGGAAGGTATCATGGCAATGTTTTATCAATAGGTAATATCATGTTATATAAAAAAGAAAGAAGTGGAAATTCTGGACTTGAAGAGTATAAAAAATGAAATGAAACATCTCTGATGGCACTCAAAATATATTTAAGTTGGCAGAAGAAAGTAGCAACAAACTTGAAGATGGATCAATAGAGATTAAAAAATATGCAGAAAAAAGAATGATGAAAAATGGGCAGAGCCTTAGAGAAATGTGAGACACCACTAAGTGCACCAGCTACATTTAATGAGTGTATAAGAATGAGGGGAGAGAAGCACAGAAAAAATACGAAGAAATAATAGCTGTAAAACCCTCGAGTTTGATGAGAAATAATAACTGTCACATGCAAGAAGCTCAACAAACTTCATGTAAAATAAAGAGAGCCACATCCAGATTAAAAAAGAGAGAGAGAAAATCTTGAAAGGGGTAATAGAAAAACCAGTCATCACCTACAAGGGGGTGCCAATAAACTTCACATCTGACTTCTCATCTGAAACAACAGAGGCTAGAAGATAGTGTACTGACATTTAAACCCCGTAAGAAAAAGCAAAACTGCTAACCAAGACTCTTATGCATAGCAAAATCTTCCCTCAAACATCAAGGCAAAATGAAGACATTACTAGACATATGAAACCTGAGAGAATTTGTTGTTTCCAAACCCATATTGCAAGAAATTTTACACAATGTTCTCTAGGCTGAATGTGAGTGACATGGGACAGTCATTTGAATTCTCACCAAAAACAAAGAATATCACTCAAGGTAATTACAGAGGCAATTATAAAAGATGTTGTAATTGTAAGTTCTTTCTTCTCTTAACTGACTTAAGAAGATATTACACAAAACAGTATGCAAAAATAGTATTTTTCAGGCTAAAATAGATAGAAATTAAATAATATATAACAATAGCACAAAGGAGCACAGATGTGGGGAGGAGAGAATAGTGCCATATAGGAGTAAAGTTTCCACATTTCACTATAATTAATTTAATGGACTTGGATGAGCTCAGATGTGTAATGTAACCTTCAGACCAACCGCTAAGAAAAGAACTCAAAAGATAGAGTTAAATATATATTAAGTGTTCTCACAACACACAAAAAAGATAAATATGGAAAGTGATGAACATGTTAAGTAGCTTGATTTAATCACTTCACAATACATAAATATATCAAAACATCATATTGTATACCATAAATATATGCAATTTTAATTTCTCCATTATACCTTCATAAAGTTAGGAGAAAAGAAATAGAGTTAAAATGATTGAGGAAATTAAAATGTAGAAGAAAATATTCACTTAGTATATAGGAAAGCAGTAAGTAAGAATAGAGGAACAAAAAACTACATGTAATAAATAAAATGCATGAAATAAATACTAACTTTAACATATTAATCCATCTCTATCAATAATAACATTAAATGAGAATGGATTAATCTAACCAATAAAAATGGACAGATTGTCAGACTGAATGGAGAACACAAGATGCAGCTATATGCTGTCTACAGGTGGCAAACTTTTGACTTAAAGATACACATAGTTTGAAAGAAAAAGAATTTGAAAAAACACACAAAGGGAACAGAAACTATAAGAAGGCGGGAATGGCTACATTAATGTCAGCCAGATTGAGCAAACAAGTAAGCAAACAAACAAAACAAAAATGTTACTAGAGAGAAAGGCATTTTCTAATGATAAAGTTTCAGTCAATTATGAGCAAATAGCAATAATAAACACATATTCACCTAATAGGAGAGCCCCAAAATATAGGGAGCAAAAACTAAAAGAATTAAAGGGAGAAATAGACAATTTAAAAGTATTAGTTGGAAATTTCAATATCTTAAAAATAATGGCTAAAATGATTAGGCAGATGTACAACAAAGATGTAGGAGACTTGAACAAAACTGTAAACCAATTAGACCTAACAGACATCTATAACTCATTTCATTTAATAACAGCAGAATTCATATTTTTCTCAAGCACACATAGAACTTCTCTAGAATATAGCTCATATGCTAGACCTTAAAACAAGCCTTAATAAAATACAAAGGATTTAACTCATACAAAGTATATTCTCTGATTATAGGGAATGAAATTAGAATCAATACTGGAAGGAAACTGAGGAATTAAAAATATGTGAAAAAAGTATACAATGCACTTTTAAATAAAAAAAGGGAAATGACAAAATAGTTTAAGGTAAATGAAAATGAACATATGCCAAAATGTATGCAGCCAAAGTAGTGCTTAGAGGGAAATGAATAACTACTAATGCCTGTATTAAAAAGAAGAAAGATAGCCGGGCGTGATGGCGCACGCTTGTAATCCCAGCATTCGGGAGGCTGAGACCGGAGGATCCGGGTTTGCGGCCAGCCTCAGCTACCTAATGAGGCACTCTGCAACTTAGTGAGACCCGGTTTCAAAATAAAGAATAAAAAATAGGGCTGGGGGTATAGCTCGGAGGTAGAATGCCCCTGAGTTCAATCCCCAGTACCGCAAAAAAAAAAAAAGAAGAAGAAAGATCTCATATTGATAAACTAACTGTGGTAAGTTGATAAAAGTTCCTCCACAAAAGATATCCAAGATCAGGGCACCAGCATGGCTTTTGGTATTGGAGAGAGTTCTTTTCTGGGTTGCAAACTGCTTACTTTTTTTCTGTGACCTCACATGGTGGAGTGGTGGAAGGGGCTTACTGGCTCTGTGGGGGCTCTTTTATGAAAGGACACTCATCCCCTTCATAAAGGTAGAAACCTCATGATGGATAACCTCTCTATGACCCCATCTTCTAAAACCATTACTTTTGTAATTAGATTTCAATATATGAATTTCAAAAGAAAATAAACATTCAGACCATGATAGAATGTAAAATGGTACAATCACTTTGGAAAACAGTTGGTAGTTCCTCAAAATTTTATATATAGTTACCATGTGACTCTAATTCAATTTTAGATATATCCAAGATAACTGAAAACATGTATCTACACAAAGAATTGCACACAAATATTTATGACATTATTATTCATAATAGGCCCAAAGTCAAAGCACTCTGAATGTGTAAACAGACTATGGCACATCTATAAAATGAAATATTTGTTTAGCTGTAAAAAAGGAATGAAGTACTAACACAGGCTACTGTATGGACGAAACTTGAAGACATACTAAATGAAAGAAGCCAGACAAAAAAGACCACATCTTGTATCATTCGATTTATCTGAATAGACAGATTTATAGAGACAGAAAGCAGATTGGCTAATGATTGTCTAGAGCTGTGTCTGAGAGTAGGATGAGGAATGGGGAGGATTACCATTGAGTACTGAGTTTCTTTTGGGGAAGATGAAAACATTCTAAAATTAGATTGTAGTGGTGGATACATAACTTTGTGAATATAATAAAAACCACTGAATTGTTTTCAGTGACCCCTGTAAGTAATTTGTATGGTATGCAAATTATATATCATAAAGCTGTTACAAAATGAAATGGGTTACTATATGAAGAACTGACATAGGCTAGTAGTTTTCCAACTCTGGCAGATGGAGAAAAGCCTTTCTGCATTTCAAATTTATTCAGGGGTGAGGTCCCTCTGAGTAGGAACTGCAGATACCAATGAACTGTGGCCACCTAGACCTGACATTCTTTTCAGAAGAGCTGTGTGTTCTCCTCTGTCTCACATACAGATGCATACATGCACATGCGCTGAGTCTGGCACAGTGAAAATTACTTTGAATTCCACAAAGAAGTCTGTATTACATTTGTCTCCTAGCAAAGCAGAGAGGAGCTAAGAAGCAAGAGGAACACATCCTTCCTTTGAAACTCTACCACTCTCCAAAGTACAAACACTGAGACCAGTTCTTTGAAAAGCCAAAAACAGCACAGGGGAGTGATGTTCCAATGAGAATGGGGCTCATTTTGGAAATGTTCCTCATGGAATTTGAGAAGGCAATTGGGAAAGCATGGACATGTTTAGATAGTGCAAATCATTTATGGGATTCCCTGGAAATTGTAGGAAAAAGTTTTCTGGCTACATACATATTCTAACAATATTTTGAGATATTGCTTTTGGACAAAAGGGAACAGAAGCCCTTGGACATCTTACAATCCCTTGGTTAACATCAATGTCTACAGAGAAGGAAGGCCAAGCCTCACAGTGCTTTTCAGCAGTTTGGAAAACAGAGAGAGTTTATTGTGTAATGGACTTTTCACATCATGGAATTTAAAAATTTATAGACTCATAACTGGCAATGTAGGAAGGATCCCTTTGAGATCCTCTAATCCAGGGGCTATGAACTCATACGCCAGGTAAATAACTTAAACAAGTTTGTTTTAATTTAACAGGGAATGTTTACAATTTAGAGAGAAGTGGAGATTGTTGGTGTTGAGTAAAGCAAACTTCAGTGGAAAGATTTAAAACATAGCCTGTTTGTCCCCTGTTCTGGTCTACCCGTGCCTTTTATATACAAGGGTAACCAGTGCCCTTAAGAGAGAAGTGACTTGCATAAGTTCACAGAATACCTTCCTCTTTTAACATGGAGCTGTGTTAAAAGATTTCCAGGATGGGCCCCAGATTCCCTAGTAAGCTAGCCTCTGTCCTACCATTGGTGTTTGCAAGAGGGCATCTAAGAATGAATTGTTGCCTCCACATTTTTCCTAACCCTAAAGTTGTTCTGGGCCTGTGCTGTGTGCACAGTGGAGGGGTGTGGGCCCTCTGCGGAGCCATGGCAGAGCTTGGGGGAGCATGGCTCTTGTTTGGCTGGAGGTACCGTTTGGCCCTGGAGAGCAGAGGACTGCAGCAGGAAGGATGGATGGTTCAGGCATTATCTAGAAAACTCAGTCCATTTCCTTGCAGGCACAACCTGTCGATATGTTTTGTCTGCTTGACAATGTGTGGGAAACAGCTTTGATTTTTTTTCGTAACCGTGCATATCATTTCTTAGTATTTCACTTCTGGGCATTGATTAAAGCTTTTCTGTCTCTTTTGAGTCATTAAATAGAAAAATGTCTGCTAGAGACAGATTGACGGTATTTCTAGAGACTCAGAGAAACAGGAATCTCCTTAACTGGCTGAAAAGTTTGTTCTGGTCTGTGCCTAATAGACATTAATAGCTAATGTTTATTGAGTATTTATTGCATGCTAGGTACCATGCTAAGTGCTATACACAATTTATCTCACTTTATTTTTTATAGTAACAGTCTGAGATAGGCACTAGAATTACTCCCTTTCTGATATTAAATTGAGGTGCACACATTAGATAACATAATGGGGTCACACAGTATGCGATGGGAAAGGCATTGCCTCCGTCTGGTCTGAGCTGGGCAGCTGTGTTATATCAAACCCAGAACTCTTAAATCCTTGCAGCATCTAATTGCAGCTAGGTGTTAGCTTCCGGGATTATGTGTTCTGAGTCCTAAATCTGGCAATGCGTATTTTGGTACCTTGAAAGAGTATGGAGCCATCTGTGTGGCTGTGTTCATTGTATTTCAACCCAGCACTAAAAAGAATGCATTTTCATTACTATTTAGCCTCTTTTGACCACCCACATTCACCCAAAAGTGAGCTCCCAGGAAAGCATTTCCATAAAGTTGTTTTAAGATAACAGTAGTACTCACTGGAAGCCTGGCTGCTTTCCTTGTGGAGAGAATAACTGATTGTAAGGGAGAAAGAGAAACTCAGGCTGTCATGGGCTCCCTCACTATTTGCCTCTAATGTTGGAAGGGAGTGTTTGGAATAATTTTCATTGTACAAATGAGAACCTGAGGAAAAAATAAGGATGGGAAACAACTCAATGCGGTTCATCTAATTTGGCCAACTGAATTGGGTCAAGTACTATGCTAGATGTTTTATCCCCACAATCCCAGTCCATCCTCACAACAGCCTCGTTGAGTAGTCAGGAACATGTTCATCTTACCAATGAGGATACAGATTCAGAAGCAAGTTGGAGACTGAAATCCCACTACTGTTCACTGATTATACTAAGGCACTGTAACAGCCAAGGTCCTTCTGATTGGTTGGTGCCTATTTTACCTAAAGTAAGGAATGTTAACTTCATTACCAATGTACAGACCTCAGTGGCTTTAACCAGGAGCAATGTATTCTTCACTTACCCCATGAGCAATGTGTAAGTTCTTGGTGAGCTGGAAATCTTTTCATCCAAGGACCCAGGTTTGGGTTCTGTAGCCTTCTCCCAGACCCTCTGCATGCAATTGGCAAACACTGGAAGAGAGAGGGCATGGAGGATCTCAGAGGAGATCCTTGGACCAGGGCTAGGAGTAAAGCACATGATTTCATCCATGTTTTATTGGTGGGAACTCAGTTATGTGGCACTACCTAATTGCAAGGGAAGGATGGGTTGCCCTGGAAGAGATGAAAAGAGTTTTGGTGAACACATAATAGTCTCTGCCACATGACCAGCTCTACTGGTGGTTAAACAAAATCCTAATGATGAAGTTTTAGTCAATGATGAGCTGCATATATGACAGTGGTCCCATATATTAACTAGTGAGGCTATAGTACTCACACACACAATGATGTTAGGACAATGACAAAATCCTAACCATGCACTTTTGGAATGTATCTCTGTCATTATAAGACACATGACTATATTTGAATGTCATGCTTAGGTTAGGTCATAAAGCCAGCCAGTGGCAGAGTAGGAAGTAGATAGGACTCAGGTCTGTGTAACTCCAGATCTGGGTTCTCTGCACTGCCTCTCATACTCCTCTGAGGGTCAGATCAAAGTCTGCACCTCTGGACAAGGTGATTACTCCATGTGCAGATGTGGACTCTGCGTTCTTGGTTGCCGAAGTTCTTTGGACCTGTCTTCTGCCCACCATGGACTATTGGAGCTGTGGCCTTGAGAATAGATTGTGGGGAATTTTTGTGAGCCGCTGACTCAGGGTCAGGCCTTTAAAGCTCCAGGCTTATGTGGCACTCAACAGCTCAGTTGGAAGTGATGGACGATTGACAAACTGTGTCACTGTCCCCAGGCGGGCTGAGCTGTCATTAGCATTCAGCAAGACTGTGAGTCTTGTTGGACAAATCAGCTGTTTAAAGGCTTTTAAAAAACCGACAAAAACTGCTGAATGCCTCTCTTGGTTGAAGCTCTTATGAGTGTGGAGCTAATAGTTTCCCACGCTTGTTGAACAGCAAAAAAGGAGCCATGGCATAGTGTTTTCCTTTTGGGACATATTTGAAAGTCATTTTTGGCAATGTGGCTACATATGAAGATGCTCTCAGAATGTGGGCATTCATTGTGTTTGGTAAAGGGCATTGTTTGATCCCCTTCCCTTTTATATTAAAAAAAGAGCTCTAGACCTTGTTTGTGCAGAGGAGCAGGAAGATGCACTGGTCTCACGAATGTGCCTCTCTCTTTGAAAAGTGCTTTCTTTAGACACCTCACCCATGTCAGGAAACTCAAGTTGCAGAGTCACCTCAGCTCCTGTTTCTTTCCAAGCTTCTCCTCTCACTCCTCTGGGCGTCCCCAGGGCAGGGATAGACATCTAAACAGCAAGGTCCAAATACATTGTCACTTTATTCAGGGTTCCAGAGTCAGTTCATTTTCTTCTGCCACTTAGGAAGGTGGTTTCAAGCATGGGGATTCCATGAGAGCAGTCCTTTTTAAGCTAAAGGCTTGGTATAGTGTGCCAGTTTTGACTGCACTGTGCTCCTTGGTGTAACTGATCTTGCTTCTTCAGGCCTGGGCAGAAAGAGGCCTTGTAGGAAGAGGCCGCTGGACACTGCTTGTTTGATTGTGACTAATTGGGCATTGGGAATTTTGCCAGTTGCAGATGTCTGACAGTTAGAAGCAAATAACATCTGTTCTCATCAAAAGGTAGAATGGCAAAGTACAAATTACAAGTCACTCTCAATAAATCCTGAGGTTGGCATTTGAGGTCTAGAGTGAAGCCAGCATGCCTATGTGCATAGGGTATTTACAGTATTCCTCTATGGATAGAAAAAACAGAGCAATATATTTCCTCCAAGACCAGAGTTGAGGCTCTTCTTGCTTAGTGATATCCCTGAGTCTTCATCTTCCAGATTTAGGGGAAGAAGATGGGGCTGAATGATAAGGAAGAAGGATATTGCTGAGTCTAGTATCTGTCTGATTCAGGGAGAGAATTCATACCCGGTAGACAGAGGGAAGAATTTACTTAACTTGTAGGAATTAAGACCCACCCTTCCTTCCTTCCTTCCTTCCTTCCTTCCTTCCTTCCTTCCTTCCTTCCTTCCTTCCTTCTTTCCCTCCTTTCCTTCTTCCACTGATTTATTCAACAAACATTTAAAGGATACTCACTAATGCCAGATTCTGTGCTAAGTGACCAGAGCACTGCAAAGGGAAATATATAGTCTTTGACTACAAAAAGTTTACAATAGAAGGTTGATGGCATGAACAGATATAACCCATTACTAAGGTTGTATGTGATGAGTGCTCTGATAAAGGGACAAATATGTGTGTCAGGAAGTGGACAGAGAGTAGTTTATGTTAGGAAAACTTTTCATGGACAGAGGAGTATTTGAACTGAGTGCTGAAAGATGGGTTAGATTTCAACTGTAAAAGGTTAAGGAAAGGGTTAGGAGTCTTAAGCAGAAGGGTTGGTGTGTATAAAGGTATAGAAATTGGAAAACGCCATGTAGATTTACAAAATGCCTCTACCATAGTTAATGGTAAAGACAAGTCACTCTTAGTCAATTCATGAGAAGTCTTCTTTCTTTTTTCTCTCTATCCTCTCATATTTTTGTATTGTGGGTTCGTATTATTCTTTGAGATCACAGAAGAGATCCATGAAATAGGAGTGTGGGGCTAAAGGTGGTGAAGCGGGGTTCACCAGCCATTGACTTTCCCCGCCTCTCACTGAATATACTTGGCAAGGAAAGACAGGGGAATGTTGCCTATTAACTTTCCTTATTACAAGTTGGCTTTGAGGTTGATGACTGGTCTTACTGTACTGGCACATCACCTCTGAAACAGCCTTAGTGAGGGCATTTGGTGTTACATACAACTTCAGCTTTACCCACTGGAGGACATTCTCTCTGCTTGACCTTCAGTGGTCCCAAAGCTGGCAATGGAGCTCCTGTTTAAAGACTGTGCTGATTCCCAGATCAGTGCTTTGAATGTGGTCTCTGCTCATTACCATCTCTCCAGAGAAGCTGGGAATCCCACAGCCATCCCTTGCAGCTCTCACCCATTTGGTGTGTGACGCGTCTCAGAGACAAGCCTGCTGTGCCAACCGGGCTGGACTACGTGGCAAAGTGACTTGGCCTCATAGTGTGCTATGGTTTGAATATGATCTGTCCCCTCCAGACCTCAGGATGGAGTTTAATCCCCATTTTGAGGTAGAATCCCCAAGTGGGTAGAAGCTTTGTCAATTCAGGTGTTTAGGGGTGGGACCTTTGGGAAGTGACTAGAATTAGATAAAGTCATCAAGGTGAAGCCCCCACGACTGAATACTAGTGGAGTTATAAGAGAAAGACCAGAGGACAGTGACACACACACATACACAAACCCTCCCTGTCTCTCACCATATGATGCTCTGTGCTTAGGACCGTGTTAGCAAGGAGACCAAATCATTGGGGTTGCCCAATCTTGAGCTTTTAGTTTCTCAAATTGTGAGCTAAATAAGCCCCCTTTATTTAAAATGTACTCAACCTGTCATATTATATTATTAGCACAGGAAAATGGACTAAGACATACTGTTGGGGGGAGGTGTTCATCCCTCTAGAATCCTGTCCCCTTCAAGGCTCAAATTGCCTCTAAGTTTTCTCATCCTTGAGAGAGTGAGCCCAGAAGGTTGATCATGAGAAATATGCAGAGCTGCCGTGGCTTTCAACAGAACAGGTCATACTGTGCTAGAGCAGGGTACAGGCGAGCCCCTTCTGTGCCAAGCAGTAGCTGCTTAGTTGCTGTTTGGAGGAGGTTGGGGTACTAGGGGAGGGACCATGATAGTGGGGGTATATGCTTCAAGTGATTTGGGGGAGCATATTTTTACCAAATAGTAAGAAATTATTTCAGTATTTTAAGAACTGGTATTATAGAAGCAGTGTACACCAGTTAAATAACAGCCATGAAGCAGACATTTAAAAAAAGTCAACCTTGCCGTGACTATTTATGGCCCATCCCAAAAGATTTCTGGTGGCTCCTGCTTGTCAACAGGGAAGATCTCATCACTGAGACTTGAAGGAAGACCAAATCAGGTCTTATTGATGTTGGGACCTGAACAAATGGAGTTTTTTTTTGTTATTGTTTTTTTTTTTGTTGTTGTTGTTTTATCTTGCAACTATAGTTTAAACCAGGAGTTTTTAAAATTTTGAGTTTTTAAAATTTTTGGTCTTAGGACTCCTTTATATGCTTAACAATTAGACACTGAAGACTTTTTGATGTAGGTGGCATCTATCAATGTTTACCATGATAGAAATTTAAACTGAGGAATATTTCAACATAGTAATTTATTAAACAATGGCAATAATAAACCCAATTATGTAAATCAACATAAGTAATATTTTTTTAAAATGAAAAAGAACTGTAGACTCCTGTGGTGCTAGCTTTACTCTATCTGGATTGCTATAGCAAAATACCATAGATGGAGTGGCCTATAAACAAAGGAAATTTATTTTTTACATTGAGTCTGGGAAATCCAGGATCAAGGCACTGGCAGATTTGATGTCTGATGAAGGCCCACTTCATGGACAGGTATCTTCCTGTTGGGTCCTCAGATGGTGAAAGAGATGAGAAAGTTCTCTGGGGCCTCTTCTATAAGGGTATTAATCCTATTTTTAGGGTTTCATGCTCATTATCTAATCACCTCTCAAAGATCCTGCCTCCTGCTACCATCACTCCGGGGATTCGGATTTCAACATGGATTTGGAGGGAACACAAACATCTATAGCAGTTTCCAAAACAAAAAATATTTTATTGAGAAGAATGACACTCTATTATATTTTCACAAATCTCTTTAATGCCTGGTTTGATAGAAGAAAGCTAGAGTGTCATTTCTGCTTCTGTGTTCAGTTTGTTGTGATATGTTGGATATGTTATTTTAGTTGTGTATGAATCACATTCTCCTTCACATAGATATGTAAATGGAAAAGGGAGAAGAATTTTAATAGCATTTTCAGATAATTGTGGATATTCTTCTTTGGCACTATTCCTAACCTAGACAAATAGTATGTTTTTAGAACCTAGTTGCAATGTAGAACCTGAAACTATATCAATAAATTTGTAGTCTGTTACATTAAAATTCACTGGTCTATCTTGTATTTTGATAAATGCATCTTTTACCCAAGCATGATTTTGAAACACAATGCATTGCTGGTTTGGAAAAGGCACGTTCATAGACTTATACAGATCTTTTAAACATGGACAGATTTTATCCTATATCATCAGCAATCATTTTTTCATTAAAGTTTCCACTGATATGGCTAGAAGTCTTTAAGCATTAGGAAGCTACCTATCTCATGGTTGTGGGTGCACGTTTTCCAAAAGTTCTAATGTTTGTTTTAAGAGCTTGAATTTTCTCTTTGGGTAGAGTACTATCAGTTATTTTCCTTGAAATGACAAGCCTTCTCAAAAAGCCTGCCAAATTCCCAAGTCTGCAGAATTTTGATCTGTCAGTTGTCCTGTCAAGTGACAATGGTGTTCTGTGAAAAGTGGCTGGTTCAGGTCAAAACTCAAACAGTCAGACAAATGTTTTTTTTCTCGAGATATCCGTGGTACTTGAGGTTGTGGCAGAAGTGCTTCGTATGTGTGTACACACACACACACACACACACACACACACACACACACACACACACATATGCTTATAGGCAGCGCTGACTAATAGGAATAATTTTCACTACGGCTCATTGGTTTTGTTTATTTGCACTCCACACTGCCCAGGAATCTCAAGGACCAAACTGTTTTCTGTGAGCAATTTACTGAAGGCTTGGAGGCTTGGTTTTTTTTTTGTCGCTACACGTTCAGACTTGCTTCTCTGAGTTACGCCCACAACATCCCTACTAGAAAACATGGCTGTTGAAGAATACAACAGGGAACAGGACCCAGTGTCCTCTGTGGCATCTCCCATGAGCTTTCCACCTGCTGGTAACCTGATGGCTCCAGGCTCCTGTGTGCTTGCAGACTCTTTTCTAAGAATCTAAAATCTGAGCATAACTTCCAGGCCTTTCCTGGCAGAGCTCAGTGTCTATCCTTGAACTTCCTGTCGCCAACTGCTGGCAGGACAGTTTGCTTCGGTTTTATTGTCTCTGGCTCACTTGTCATTTGGAACCAAGTCCCTTGCAATTTCAGGGGCTACTTCCTCTTTTTTGCTCCCCCCTCTGTGTTCTCTTTTCTCTTCTCTGTCTGCCCACACTCTTCAAAGCATAAGTGTCTCTAGTCAGCCCAGCTTGTGATGCTGTCCATGCTAAATTCTGATGCCCTCACAAGATTTCAGTTCACCTCTATTTTATCAAGTGTGACCTTGTGCTTTCATCTTGTGTGGGCTGCTGATTTGCTCAAGACTGTAATTCATTCATTGGTGTAGGGATCGTGTGCACCTTGCAGACAGGATAATGCTTTGTACAACTTTCTCTATCTCAGCCCAGAGAATGCCTCGCGTACCTTGTGTGAATCCATCCTTCACTAGTGGATAGTGCTGTAAATCTTCGGTGTGGTTCTTGCTTTTCTAAAGGAGATAAACATTTCAGCATTTTCCTCTGGTCACTTATGTGGTCAGGGCTCTGGGGAGTATCTTGGTGTGCATTCTCCTGAAGGTCTGCATTTAAACAGGTGACATCTCCTAGTGCCTCCTGTCTTTTGATGTTTTACCTTTGGGGAATGAGATGTAAATGTGTCCTTTGCTGGTGCCAGGTGGAGAGGAATTTAGTAGCTACAACCTTTTGCATTTATTGATTAAACCCAGCTTACATGTATTTTTCAGCCAGAAACAGAGCTAGAGACCTTTTTAGCCACTGAATTTTATTTTCGCTTATGGGTTCCAACAGCATGCATTTATTCATTCATTGAAAATATGCTAATTGAGGGCCATCTATGTTCCAGGCACTGTGTAAGGTGCTGTGGAGGGCACAAAGGTATCAAGTAGGTTGCTGTCTATGAGGAGACCTGAGATGTACACAGAGAGAATTAGCATCTAGGAGGACCAGAAGGACTACAAGAGGGAACCTGAGAGATGGTCCCAGGAGAAATGGGGGAATAAGGTGGAAGTAATTGGCTTTCTGTTCCCTGGCCAGTAACTCAGTGGGAGACTGTTTCTGGGCCGCTCTGCAAAAACTTCCTCCTTATGGTGACAAATTGAGGGCAGCTTCTCAGAAAAGAGCAGGAAAGCACCAGATTTTTTTTTTGCCAACCCTTGTGGACCCTTCAGAAGAGCACATGAACATCCTTCCTTGGGAAGGGAGGGGCAGGGCTTTAATACAGGATAGTCAGGATAGTCCCTCTCAGTTTGGGATATAAAATCATGCGAGGGATAGTAAGATGGCTTAGGGGTGCCCTAGGCCTTCCCCTCCGCAAGCCCATGGTGGGTGTGTGGTGGTAGGTGTGCTGTGTAGCTGGGGAGAGGGGTGGGGAGATGGAAAGTGTGGCTATGGGGCTTCATCCTCTACTTGGAGTAAAATGCCATCCCATCAGGGTACTCTTTCGAAAGCCCAATAGTGTTTATTTATGGTAGGAAAAGTATGCAGGCCTCAGAAGATCACCTTTAGTGAAGCCTGCAAGGCTGTATCAGTTTCTGCTGGGTTGTGCTGTAGTAACATCTCAAAAGCTTTAGACCCTGGGTTAGTCAACTTTCGTTCACTATGAAAAAATATACTGGAGATAATTGACTTATAAAGAGGAATGGGCCAGGTATGGCTGCTCGTGCTTGTAATCCTAGTACTTGGGAGGCTGAGAGAGGAGGATCACAGGTTGGAGGCCAGCGTCATCAATTTAGCGAGACCCTGTTTCAGTTCATGTCTGGCTGAGTCAATTGCTTTGGGGCCTGTGATGAGGCAGAACCTATGGTGGGGAACGGAGAACAAAGCTGCTGACTTCATGGTGACTGGGAAGCAAAAGGATAAAGAAGAAGGGCTGGGGTTCCCATATCCTCTTCAAGGGCACACCCCGATGACTTAACTTCCTTCCACCAGTCCCCACCCCCCAAAGGTTCCAACACCTCTCAGTAGTGCCACAGGCTGGTGACCAAGCCTTTAGTACGTGGCCTTTGTGGGATGTTCTAGGTCCAAACTGTAGCAAATACTGTGTGCTTCTAGTTCACAGGGAATGTCAGTCCTGCTTCACATACAGTTCCTGTTTCTGCCTTGTGGTAAAAGGAAGGTGAACGACAGCTGAATGTCACAATGACTTTTAAAGCTTGGCATCCGAGTGGCCAAAGCACTGAGGTGGCCACTCACTGTGGATGAGGTCTAGAATCCCCCACTGGAGAGGATTGAAGCCCCAGGGCAGTGGAGAGGCATGTCACCCCCTTACAGGAAGGACAGTGATAATGGGGACCTATCACACAGCCCCACAAAAGGCCCTCTGCCATCTCGACCCCGCCTGTCTCCCTGACCTCCTCTCCCTCTCCTGTCTTCGCTCTGGCTCGATGTTTGTCCCTCAAATACCAGCTTTGTTCTTGCCTTGGGACCTTTGCCCTGTAGCTTCCTCTGTCCAGAATGCTCGGGCACACACAGCTCCTTCTCTCCTCATTCAGCCTGAGATCAGTGCCCAGAGAGGCTTCCCTCTGCCCTCTCCCTCTGGTTATCTTTGCACACATAAACCACCTAAGACTATCTGATCTATGTTTGCTTGCTGTCTTTTCCCTTCAGTAGACTATAAACATAAGGATGGCAGGGATGTTGTTCTGTTTCTCTCAGTAGTTCATTGATCTGGATACCCAGGATTTGGTAGGCTTACCATGAATACATGTTGAAAGGAAGCTACTCACGTATAGGACAACAGTCAGTCCCAAGGAGGAGAGGCTCAAAGCCTGTGGGCTGGCAGCCCCTTTGGGAATAAGCACTCGCCTTGCACCAGCCTAGATGCTTCTACTAAATGTGTAACACCACATGCATTCTTTTTAGGCTCCTGAGTAGACTTCCTGTTTCATCTATAAGCCCAGTAGGAACCAGGTGGAATCAAACACCCAGTCAGTGGCCCCTGTTGAAATAATAATAAGCTGCACCCTCCCGCAGGCCTGCATGGCATAACTGCAGCAGGTGACCGAGGCCTGCAGAGGGTGGAGTGTGTCTGAAGGGAGGGGGCAGCTGGGTAGGTGGGGAGGTCAGCTGGAGTCTTATTCCTGTCCCTGCTTGGTTCAGAATTCAGCTCCAAAATAGCAGGGAACTCAGCAGCTATTCCAGGTGGCCCAGGAAAGCAGAATATCCTAGTGGGTCTTCCCAGAAGGGAAGAGATATATGCAACCGGCCCCTGGCTCTCTTTGAGGTCTGTTTGTAACCCAGATGGAAATGGAGCCTTTACCTCCAGCAGAGCCAGCATGACTTGGTGATTCTGAGTCCTGCTTCTTGCCCTGGTCTCCTCCTCTGCCTGCTTGTGCTCAACAACACAGGGATGGACCCCATCCTAGCCCTGCCCTGCCCTCAGACTCAGTGCACTTCTGTCCTGTGTCTTTGATCACCTTAGAAAGATGAGGTCTCTCCAGCAGCCACAGCTGGAGCTCAGCAAGCCTGCTTCTCTTGGGACATCAGTATAGACAAAACCCATGCAGCACATAAATTGTCTTCATCAACACACAATCTCCCTCTCCAAGGACCGCAGGAAGCTGCAAAACAGGCCTCTGGTACCACTGCGGAGGATGACATAATCCTAGGGGTTCTTTCACCAGCCTCTTGTTGGCAGAGAATAGCAGTCATAGTAGTCATAATGCAATGGCCCAGTCCAGGGTAGGTGGAAATAACCATGATCGTGGGGCTATAGAGCTCCCCTCAGAGATGCTTATTAGCAGGAAAGGAGTGGTTTTCCCTCCACCCAATCCCCATTGAGCCCAGGAGTGAGAGAGAAAGCCCTGCTATAGGGGTGATGACATTTGAGGGCAGGGCTGAGGTCACCGGCACCTGATGGTGTGGCCGTATGGGTCGTCTTGACCAGCATCTGTTCAGGTTGGCTTGGTGTTCTGCTTGGGCAGTGCTCATCTATTCCAGTTGTTAAATATTTTTACTATTACTCTATGTGGAAGTCTCATTCATCTGTAGCCCTAGTGGCTGAACCATCTGGCCGTGGAATGGTAGAATTTAAGAGCAGAATGAAGAAGGGAGGGCCTGCAAGTGGAGGGAATAACTGGGTGGAGACTTAGAGGCATGAGGAAGCCTGGGATATTCGGTGGTGATTTCTTGGGGATAGTTGTGTAAAAGCCTTTAGTAAGGACTCAGGACCAGACCTCAGGGTGGAGGGAGGAGATGGAGCTAGATGGTGCCTTCCTCAGCCTTAGGAATCAGGATCAGGTGCAATTTATCCTGAGCTCTGCAGAGATTCTTTCTCAAAGTAGTTTTCATCTTGGGAATAGACTAAAAAACCTGGACCCAAACATAGAATATGATGTGCTGAATGTCACATGGTAAGTTAGCAGCAAGACTAGGGTTGATCTGACTGTTACGTGGAGAATTCTGTTGGAGATATCTGTCTGTCCTATGTGGTTTGTGTGTGTGTGTGTTTGGGGGAGAGGTTTACTGATGATTGAAGCAGGATGAATTCTACCTCTGAGTTATTTCCCCAGCACTTAATCCCTTTGTTGTTGGTTTTTGTTTTTTGAGACAGCATCTCAATAAGTTGCTGAGGCTGGCCTCAAACTTGTGATCCTTCTGTCTCAGCCTCCCAGTTACTAGTATTATAGGTGTGTGCCACCACAATGGGCTTTATGTGTTCTTTTAACCTGATTATTTTCCCTTTTTATCTGAAGTTGGCTAATACAGAACTTATCATCATCCACACACCTTCCACCTGGCCCTCCTCTCATTGGCAGAGGAAACCCACTACTCTGAGCATTTGGGGTGCATATTTTGTTGAGTCCTCAGGTCCTCTGAAGCCATTTTACAGGTGAGATCACTTAGCCATAGCCCAGCTGTCGACTGAGTACAGACACAGGGTGCTAAGCCATGTCCTCTGCAGCTCCCTGCATACTCTCCTCACGAAGCAGGTTTGAAATGTGGAAATGAGCTCTTGCGCATTCCAGGGCTCAACACATTGATTTATAAAATCACTTACTGGCATGGCCTCAGAGCACATAGGAATGGGCTTAATAGTTTATTTAGAGAGGAACAGATTATCAATTAATCTTAATCATACCTGCCCTTTCGCTGCCCTTCATCATGCTGGGTGTCAGTTTCAAAGCCCTGGTCTAGTCTTCGTGGTTTCTGATTATGTCCTATCATGCCTGCGGGGAACCTTGGCAGTGTTCCAGAGCTGGGGTCCTACTGGGTGGGGATAAGGACAGAGACTCACACTCAGCCTCTTCTTCAACCAGAGCAGCTTGCCCTAGCTGTATTGCATATTGTGTTTCACCTAGGAGTTTATTTGTATACACATTACATAGTTAAACCAAGTTTAGAAATCATCGTTTGCAATGAGCCTGCCATAAAGCCCAGCCAAATGGCCCGTTTCCTTGAAGAAATCCTGCTCAAACCTGAAGAGATGGTACCATGGTTTGGATATGATTTGGGTGTATCCTCCAAGGGTGCATATGTTGGAAGCTTGGTATTCAGTGTGATGCTGTCACGGTGGCAGGACCTTTAAGAGGTGGGGCCTCGTGGGAGGTCCTTACTGGCCCTCCTTGGGTCTGGCTATGTGATCTCGTCCCACAGTGATGCCATCCACCATGAGGTGATGGAGCCAAGAGGGCCCTCACCAGAGCTGGCACTATGCTATTTGGACTTTTAGCTTCCAAACTGTGAGCTAAATAAACGTAATTTATTTATAAGCACCCAGCCTCAGTTATTTCATTGTGGTAATGAAAACTGGACTAATACAAGTGGTGATAGCTGGGCCTTGACTCTGCACTCATTTGAGCCAATAGTGGGCAGACCAGGGGGGCCAAGCAGGCTCTCGAGTGGCCTCATGCCACAGCCGCAGGGAAGGATGCTTTCTCTGCCATCACTACCACTTGGCCAAACAAATACCTACACTGCCAATCTCCCCCACCAGGGTAGTATCTGCCCACAGCCCTTTTCCAGCCAGCTCTATGCATCTGCTGGGATACCACTGGCCAGGAAACTCATGGTGCCCTCTTGTCTGGGTACAGCACCACAAATGGCCTTGTCCCTTCATTAAGTGTCCAGTAGTGATGTCCTTAGTGTCTGCCTGCCTGCCTTCCTTCCTTCCTTCCTTCCTTCCTTCCTTCCTTCCTTCCTTCCTTCCTTCCTCCAGGATCCAAAAGAGGTCATCCCATCCCTTTTAGATTTCCAGAGAGCCAGTTGTCCCAAGCTTCAAGTTCTTTGTTGCTGATATGGCCTTTTCAATGTCTGAGAAGATATAAAGCATCAGACGGCAGATTTCAGAGAACAATCCTAGGTAAGGATTGGCTGAGACTATGCTTCCTTTCCTTCTACCCACCATCGCCCCTGCTCAGATAGCAGGAATCTTGCAGGAAGTCGGCAGCTGGCACGGAGACCGCAGTGCCCATTTGTCCTGCACGAGGGAGGCCCAGGCCCTCCTGCAACACGCAGCTCCAACATCTCCCTCACCTCCTGCCTCTGGGAGGAGGGGTCTTTTACTGAGATGCCTTGTTGCTTTTTTGTTTTTTCTCTTTCTTCTTTCTTTAAAAGCCAAACAATAAATCCATCCTGGTGAAGGAAAGGATAAAAGGGAAACCTCTTCTTAATTGGCTCAAGGCCATCACACACATTACCAGGTGCACTCAAGCTTCAATTTACTTTTTAATTAAAGTTCTTTCTACCTACAGGGAAGCTGAACATTGGGCCAATGTTCTGGCACTTGAAAAGGGTGTTTGGGAGAGCAGGTACAAGGAGAAAGCTTGGCTTATCATGTGGCTTTCTGAGTTTGATTTTTCTTCCTTGTTATTTGTTTGGGTTCCTCCATGTGATTATCTGTCCCGTCCCAGCCTGTGACCTGCAGGAGGGTCTTCCCTGGATCCCTGTATAGTTCTGAAGGCTGCTGAGGTTGTCTTGACCCACCCCACCCCACCCCTCATTCCATGGCCTAGGACACTTTTAGCTTCCACAGGTACTTCTTGGGGCACATTGCAGTTTCCTGTATCTGACCATAGGCTGTGTATCGGGTCAATGCTGACCCAGAATGGAAGCCAGAACAAGACTCTGCATGGAACCATAGCCTGGTGAGCAGGGTAGGGGGTCTGGCCCAAGACCCTACCCTGGAGCCTGCGCATTGAACCTGGTCTGACATGATTATAGCCGGAGGATCTTGCTGGCCAGCGAAGGGCAGGCGGCATGCTCAGCTATCCTGGGCTTTCTTACATTCTGGGCTGCCTCTGTCTTCCAGAATCAAATGGAGAACAGGTAGCCAGGTGGTTCAGTGGAAAAGTCTGAAACTTTAGCTATGTCTCTTTCTGTGTGACCTTGGGTTATATCTTAGTCTATTTTTCTGTTCTTGTAACAAAATACATGAGCCTAGGTAATTTGTAAAGAATCAAAGTTTATTTGACTCACATTCTGGAGGCTGAGAAGTCCAAGAGCATGGTGCTAGCATCTGCTTGGCATCCAGTGAGGGCCCTGTGTCATCATGATGTGGCAAAGGACATCATATGGTGAGAGAGTCAGCGTGCTAGCTTGGGTCTTTCTTCCTCTTCTTATAAAACCACTAATGCCGTCCCTGGGGCCCCACCATTGTGACCTCATTTGATCGTCTCACCTCCCAAAGGCCCCTCCTCCAAATACCATTAACATCTGGATTTGGAGATTAACCTTCCAACACATACTTTTGGGGACATATTGAAAAGATAGCAGGTTATTTGCTTTACCTCCCTGAACCAGGGTCCTCTTTGGTGAAATGAGGGGTCAGGTCTCTCTGCCACATGTGGTTTTAATAGGAACATTGTAATTTCTCAATATATATGACTATAACTTTCAATATATAAGGCAGATGCCACATTTCCTTCTCAAAGGAGTGGCTATGATGATAAGTTGTTTTCTCTAGAATGATCAACAAGTGTGTCTGCTCACTTAGTAGACTGGTTCATCTTTCTTCCTCTCTTCCTTTCCTCTTCTTCTACTCCCTCTTCCTTCTTTCTTTTCATAGGATTACCTATTTGCCAGAAACAACTGGGCAGAATATGAGGATGGGTGAACTCCTGGGCCTCACGTCAAAGATACACAGGGCACAAATTCCTAAACATGAGAACAAAATCCAATTTTTACCTGAAAGGAGCTTTTGAAGTCATCTTCACCAAACAAGGAAGTGAAGGCTTCGGAAGAAGAAAAGACTGGGACAGGGTCTGACAGCTCACATCCAGCCTCCTCACCTACCCTTTCATAGTTTGGAGAGACAAGAGGGAGGCTCTTGCCTTGGATGATCAAGAAAAGCTTCAGTAGAGGGAGCTTGGAGCAGCACCTTGAAGGTTGCTTAGAATTTTGGAAGACAATGCAGAGAAGGAAGAGCATGCCTAGAGGAAGGAACAGCCTGAGCAAGGGTGCAGCTTAAGAATAGAGGCTGAGCTGGGGACGGCTAGTGGCTTTGGAGTGGAGGGAAGCTGCCTTAGGGGCCCCTGCAAAGATTATGGCTATTAGTAGCTCATGAATGCAGTGACTGGCTTCCACTGTCCCACACCCTGCCAGGAATTAATTGTATTCATAGTAATGAGCTCGGACCCTGGACACCAGGCTGGCTTAAATAAACCTCTCTTAAATATTGGATTTATGATGTGTTTTGTATAATAGTAGCAGTAACTCCACTAGGCACATGCTAGATAGATGGACCCAACCAAATACTTAGAGAAACCTGGGCCAAGCATGCCGGTGAGAAATACCTCCTAATAAATCATGGCTATTAATTTGCATGCTTTGGGGCTGCCAGGCTGGAGCAAACAATTCTTTAGCCTCCTGGGAGTGTGGAGCAGCAAGCCTTTATGAGCATGCAGGGTAATTTATACTAATGCTTCCGCTCTGTCCTTGCTCTCCTAACACGACTTCTTTGCTGGGAGAAATATTAAATTGGCTCCATCTGGCTCGTGCGGCTTTCCTGGTTGTCCTGCACAGGGATTCTCCTTTGACATTGGCTCCTGCTTGTGCCCAGAGTGCCTTTGGCTTCCTTTTGGCCATCTTGGAAAATGGCAGATGCTTCATGACACAAGACAAGCCTTAGACCTAAATAAATCTTGTGTGATGTCACAGTGGCCACATGCTATGGATTCCTAGAAGGCGAGTCTAGTGCCTCCTCTTGGAGGGTATGAGCATCCTCAGAATGTGGTTATGAGTTGAGGGAGGGTCTTATGTTTTGATATTTTTAAGACAAGACATGAATATGCAGACATTCCAGACTATCTATTCAAATCAAGTCCTTAAGTCCAGATTAAAGGGACAGCTTTCCCACTTTTTGTGGTCCTCAGGCTCTGAGAGGGCAGATTTGAGCAGCTTTCCGGTTCATGGCAGGGCCAGGGGTTTATTTGTAGCCTTCAGAACCCATTTGACTTCCTGGCTCCTCTGTAAAATGGAGGTGCATATTTTCTTTGTTCTGACCCAGCTGTGACCCTTTTCTGTAGGGAGACCCTTTTCCTGATTGATACCATAGGCAACCACTGGGGAAGGTGGCCTCTGTCACTCATGTACTGATTGAGCTTCTATTCAGTGGTATGGACGCCACAGTCCCACCCTGGGACAGGGAACTTCATCTTCATATCAAAAGTTGTATGTAGGGCTTTTCTGGTATACACATATCAATTGTGAGCCTCTGGCTCAGGACATCAGTCTTGCCAAAACTGCTCACCACAATGGACACAGATATCTCCTTGGAGGGCACTCTGGCACAGGAAGGGCTGAGCTTTGGAGCTAGGCCAATGTGAGCCAGATCTAGTGTTTGCTGGTCCTGGGGTTCCTTCATTGGTGTCTCTGAGATGCAGGCTTCTCACCTGTACAATGGGCTAAGTAAACGTCCTTTTTCATGGGGCTACAGTGAGGGCTGTAAGAAATGGCAACTTGAAAGGGCATTACACAAAGTAGGTGCTCAGTAAATGGTAGCACCCTCTGGCAAAAGTGCAGATGCAAGGGCTGTTGTTTTATGACCTCTCAATATTTTTCACTCCTAGCCTTGCCAATTCAAATGGCAATCCATGCCCCCAGCTGGGGTCATTACAGCCATTGCGTTTTCCTTCTTTCCTGTGGACAGAAACTGATGTGTGCTTCCACTGACAACTGGTAGGAAGATGAGGGTTCTCTGAGGGCCATCTGTTCCTTGTCCTCCTCAGAAGGGCACAGGTCAGCCATGCTTAACATTCAAGGCTCCCCCTGTGCTGGTCCTTGGTCCTTGACCTTCACAGCTCGATGCTGTCAGGGAGGGATAGGACAAGAAAGCTGAATAGCATCTCACACATGCACAACACTGACAGGGCTGCAGAGGAGCTCAGGGCCCGGTCTTCTGCCTGAGTTCACATCCCAAGTGACTTTGGACAGGAAGTCTAGCCTCTCTGTACCTCAGTTTACTCAACTGTAAAACAGCGATAAGAATAATAGCTCCCTCATATGGTTTTTATGATGCCTGGCACATGGTCAATGGCCAATAAATGTTAGTTACTTCTATGATTTTACTCATATCATCTCCCTTGGTCCCTATTAATCTCTCAAGGTGCAAGCAGGCCATGTACTTGGTTTTCCCTTTTCTAGATAAGGAAACTAAAGTTCAGCTGTTACCTGGTCATGGATCCCTCAGGAAGGAGTCGCTGGGCTGGGATCTCTGCATGACTTGCCTGACAACAACGTCTATACCACTACTCAATGGCACCTAAATGCTGTTCTATGGGCATGCTTCCAGGCAAGAGCCAGGAGCCTGGAGAAATAGATTCCTGGGCTCCACCCCAGATCTGCTGAATATGGATCTCCAGGGAGAAGCCTAGGAATCTGTGCTTGTAAAGTGCTTCCCAGGGGATTCTGACTCATTAGTTGGGGTCTACAGTCTATATCGCTGGGCGCACAGGGCAGAGCAACAGGTTAAGGACTCTGGAACAAGCAAGCACCTTCCCAGCCTGAAGCCAAGCAGATACTGTCATTGGCAGGTTAAAGAGGAGCCTGCAGAAATGCAGGAGAAGAAAACGGTCACTTTAACACACACCAATTTTTTTTTCCAGGTCATTGGATTTCTTTCTGGATTAAATAACCTCAGTATGTATTATGGGCTCTGTGGAGAAAGTCTATTTAAATAGGATTGAAACGACGTTCTTTTGTCAAGATATTATGCTTGGCCTGGACATGGCTAATTGACAAGAGGTTGCACAAGCCAATGTGATGCATTGCAGAAGGCCTCTGGTTGACCTGCAGTGTGTCCCACTGCCCAGGGAGAAGCCCCTCTCACCAGAAGGACCCAGAACTCACCAGGCGCTGCTTTCACTTTGATTTGATCTGGTCATTTAGAGGACAGGATCCTTGGGGGCTTTGGGAAACACAGGACCCAGACTCATTTCCCCACAAGCTGAGGAGCCTCAGTGTAGACTCCTTGGCTTCCTGTTTTCACCACACAGGATCAGGGGTTGATTCTGCAGAGATACACCTTGGGACCTTTCCTTTTGTGTCTGGAAGTTGCCCTCTTGGTGGCGGCTAAACACATGGGATTGAACACTGACCCTGACACTCACCAGCTGTGAGCTTCTTGGCAATTACTAAATTGATTATGTGCCTTCATTTTCTCATCTGCAAAATGGAAACAGTAAGACTTGCCTCATTAGGTTGTCCTGAGGGTTAAATGAGATGACTCAGGAAAAGTTGAATCCTATGGAAAGCACTCAATGAATGCTGTCACTGCCACTTGGTGTCTTCTTTGGGGCCAGGGCTTAAGTGGTAAGAGGAAAGATGTGTGGCAATTTAGAGAGAGAGAGAGAGTGTCTGTAGGCAAGTGAATAACCCATTCATTCTACCGTGTGCAACCTCAACGCATTGAGCTCCGAGTAACCAGAGCGTTGTGCTAGTGCCAGAGGCAGTGGAGAACTGAGATCTTCTTTCTGATGGCACGTAGCTCGGGTGGGGCCTGATATTGAATAGGTCAATGCACACCCCAAGAAATGCAATCAAGGTAAAAAGGGGAACATGGTGAGAGGGACAGATGTCGGCAAGGAAAGCCTTTCTGAGCTGAGTGGTCAGGGAGGCTCCGAGACTGGTAAGTGATGATCTGAAGGAGCTGGTTAGGCAAATCACAGAGAAAAAAGCTTCTCAGGCAGAGGGCAAAGTCTCTAAGGAGGATGAGAGTTGGTGTGCTCATAAAACCCAGGGAACACGAAGAGCAGAGGACTGGGCAGAGGTCAGATACTCAAGGTCTGCTGGTCTGCACCAGATTGAGAGGGAAACAGATGTGAGCAGAGGGAGGTCAGCCAAGGCAGCTAAGAAGAGAGGGGATGGACAGATCTGCAAGGTTAAAAGATTGTGCTGGTCATGGTGTGGTGGATAGAGAGGCTGGGAAAAGAAAGGAGGCAGGGAGAAAAA
>PVLC010012934.1:0-42991 GCA_004027655.1 Graphiurus murinus
CCTGGCTCCACTCTCAGATCCTTTCTATGTTTAACCCTGAGGGATGTACCTATGGCACCTGCTTTAGAAAGATGACGAGGCACACTGGAGAGACAAAGGCTGATGAGACTACAAGTTATGACATCAGTGAGACATCATTAAGATGGTCAGCAATCAAAAAAGGGCCTGAGGCAGGGCTTAGGTCAGAAAGAAGGGACCCAGCTCTAGTGGCTTGCACCTATAATCCCAGCTACCTGGAAGGCTAAGGTAGGAAGATCCCAAGTTTGAGGTCAGCCTGGGCAACTTTTGAGACCTTGTTTCAAAATAAAAATAAAAGGGGACTGGAAGCCGGGCGTGGTGGTGCACACTTATAATCCCAGTACTTGGAAGGCTGAGACTGGAGGATCTGGGTTGGCAGCCAGCCTCAGCTACCTAGTGAGGCACAGGGCCTTAGTGAGACCCTGTTTCAAATAAAGAATAAAAAATAGGGCTGAGGATGCAGCTCGGAGGTAGAATGCCCCTGGGTTCACTCCTCAGTACTACAAGAAAGAAAAAGGGGGTGCTGGAAGTATCTCAGCTGGAGAGCTTAGCAAGGACGATGCCCTGAGGTTTTGTTTGTTTGTTTGTTTGTTTGTGTGTTTGTTTTTGCAGTACTGGGGATTGAACTCAGGGGCATTCTACCTCCAAGCTATACCCCCAGCCCTATTTTTTATTCTTTATTTTGAAACAGGGTCTCAATAAGTTGCGGAGGGCCACACTAGGTAGCTGAGGCTGGCCTTGAACCCAGATCCTCCAGTCTCAGCCTCCCAAATGCTGGGATTTCAAGCGTGTGCCACCACGCCCGGCTGATGCCCTGAGTTTGACTCCCAGCACCAAGCACACAGAAGGAAGGGTGAATCCCAACTTAGACACACTGAGTTTTGTTGGCTCAGATTCCTTCTGATTCCAGGAGAACGGAGTAGGCATGTTTTTCTTTATCCCTCCCTGTAATTAAACCAAAAACCTTGGGAATTATATGGGAAACAAATGTGAGAAGACTCTCAATGGGATGCAGGAGAAGGTAGATGACCGGAGACCTCACAGTCTAAGAAATAGCATGGTGGTAGTTCCTGGTTTTCTTTGAGCTTTGCGGATCCCAAGCAGAGCGCTGGAGAAGTCTGCAATTCAGAAATACCAGTGGAGCCTCTCCACAATGCCCCAGCCAAAGCCGGCTCCCCCCAGCCACAGGACCACAAGAGGGCCAGGATAGTACACAGAACAGTCCTGCACAACTAGCCCCCCAACTCCAACCAAACGCCACAGAAAAAAACCAAAGCCCCTCATCCTCACACACCAGCGAGGCCAAGTGAGAACCCTGAAGATCCACATCATGAGGCCACAAGGAGGCACTCCAACACCCCCAGCATGGCACCTGAGAAGGCCAAGCAGGAGCCAAGACCCTACTCCCATTATCCCACCCCCACCTGGCAGCCCTGAGGTGCCACCCTTTCTCCTATTGGGAAGGTATCAGAAAAAGCCAGCTAAAACAGGTGACCTAAAAAAGATATAGAGTCTCAGAACACAACATGAAAAATGTCCGTGTTTCAATTAAAAGTCACTTGTCAAACTGGTTATGGTTACACACACCAGTAATGCCAGTACTTGGGAGGCTGAGACAGGACTATCACAGGTTCAAGGACAGTCTCGACAACATAGGCTCTTATCAACCTAGCCAGATTCTGGTTCGAAATAAGAAATAAAAGCCAGGCATGGTAGAGCACGTTTGTAATCCCAGTACTTGGGAGGCTGAGACAGGAGGATTGGGTTCTAGGCCAGCCTCAACTACTTAGTGAGACCCTCCACAACTTAGTGAGACCCTGTTTTATAAAGAATAAAAAAATAGGACCAGGGGTGGAGCTCGGAGGTAGAATGCCTCTGGGTTCAACCCCCAGTACTGCAAAAAAAAAAAAAAAGAAGAAAAAAGAAATAAAAGAGGACTGGGGTATAGCTCAGAGGTAGAATGCCCCTGGATTCAATCCCTAGCATCACACAAAAAAAGTTACTTGTCATACTAAGAACCAGGACTACTTCAAACTTAATATTTAAAAGGCAATAGATACCAACAGTGAGATGACTCAAGATGTTAGAATTGGCAAAGATTTTTAAAAACCATGATAACATGCTTCAATGCACAATTATTAGGTTTTTTTGTGCCATGGGGGCAGGGGGTGGGATGAGTGGTACTGGGGATTGAACCCAGGGGCATTCTACTACTGAGCTATATCCCCAACTTTATTTTTTTTATTTTTTATTTTGATACAGGGTCTCACTAAGTTGCACAGACTGGCCTCAAACTTGCAACCCTCCCATCTCAACCTTCAGAGTTGCTGGGATTACAGGCATGCTCCACCGTGCCCTGCTTTGATGAGCAATTGTGAACACACTTGAAACGAATTAAAAACCAGAAAGCCCAAGCAAAGAAATAAATGATATCAAGGAGAATGAAATGGAGGTGTTAGAACTGAAAAATACAGTTCTAACTAAAAATACATTTGTTATTGTTGAGGTTTGTGTGTGTGTGTGTGTGTGTGTGTGTGTGTGTGTGTGGTCGTGGAGATTAAACCCAGGGCATTCTACCTCTGAGCTACATTCTTAGCCCTATTTTATTTTTTATTTTGAAACAGGGTCTCACTAAGTTGCAAAGGACCTCACTAAATTGCTGGGACTGGTCTCAAACCTGTGTACCTCCTATCTCAGCCTACCAAGAACTAGGATTACAAGCATGCACCACTACACCCAGCTTAAAAATCCTGTTCTAAACTGGGCATGGTGGCGCATGCTTTTAATCCCAGTATTTGGGAGGCTGAGACAGGAGGATCTGGTTCACCAGTCTCAGCTACTTAGTGAGGCTCTCTGCAACTTAGTGAGACCCTTTTTTGAAATAAAGAATAGAACACTGTGAGTGTAGCTCGGGGGTAGGATGCCCCTGGGTTCAATCCCCAGTATCAAAAAAAAAAAGGCTGGAGGTATAGCTCAGAGCTTGCCTCACATGTATGAGGTTCTGGGTTCAGTCCTGGTACTGATAAAACAAAAAAACTCAGAGCTCTAGGGTCCCCTGGGACGCTAGATGGGAGTCCCAGAAGGAAAGGAGAACTAGGGTGGGACTGTAAAAGAAATAATAGTTAAGCAGGGTGTGGTGGCAAATACCTGTAATCCCAGTATTTGGGAGACTGAGACAGAAGGATTGCAGGTTCAAGGCCAGCCTCAGCAATTTAGCAAGGACCTCAGCAACTTAGTGAGTTCCTGTTTCGAAAGAAAAAAATAAAATAGGGTTGGGGATGTAGCTCAGAGGTAGAATGCCTCTGGGTTTCATCCCCTGTACAGGAAGGGAGGGAGGGAGGAAGGAAGGAAGGAAGGAAGGAAGGGAGGGAGGAAGGAAGGAAGGAAGGAAGGAAGGAAGGGAGGAAGGAAGGAAGGAAGGAAGGAAGGGTAGTTAAGTACTTCCTCACTTAGGCAGGAAGCATAAAGTTACAGATTTAGGAAGCAAGGTGAACTCCAAACAAGATATACCCAAAGAATCCATGCCAGGACGTATAGCTAAACTTTTAAAAACTAAAGGCCAAATAAACAAAGCATCCATCTTTCCTAGGCCCTATCGGACCTTTGACACCGTTGCAGCTGAGCAGGACTCTATTGCCTGCATGAGGGCAGAGATGACAGGTCAGGAAGCCACGTGGTTGGGGTCAGAGAGCCTTGATGGATTTGAGGGCCACCGCTTCCTAGCTTAGGGGTCTTCGTGGGGAGCGCAGGACTCATGGAGTGTCGGACCCAGATGTCATGTGGGCCTTTGCACCCCTTTTCCCTTAGCTTGGAATGCTTTCTCTCTCTCTCTCTCTCTCTCTCTCTTTTTTCGGTACTGGGGATGGAACTCAGGGGCATTCTGCCTCTGAGCTACACCCCCCCAGCCCTATTTTTTATTCTTTATTTTGAAACAGGGTCTCACTAAGTTGTGGAGTACCTCACTAGGTAACTGAGGCTGGCCACAAACCTGCGATCCTCCAGTCTCAGCCTCCCAAATGCTGGGATTACAAGCGTATGCCACCACGCCTGGCTGCCTGGAATGTTTTCTCTTTGGCTTTTCTTCACCTTGTTGGCTGCTTCAGGTCTCTGCTTGAGTGTCACCTGCTCAGAATGGCCTCCCTCTCTGGCCCTATCTAACATAGATTCTCAAGCAAATCCTACCCTATAAAATTCTTCATAGCACTCTTTGTCCTTTGTGTTATTGATAACAGCTTGCAATTGCTTATTGGCTTCTTTATTGGATGTGTCCTGTACTGGACTGTGTACTCCACGAGACCAGAAAGCACTCTTCTGTTCCAATACCTTATCAGGTACACCATAGGCAGACAAAAAGCCTCACTGAGTAAATGAACAAGAGAGTCAACAAGGCAAGGAGACTCGCTTTTCCAAGATCTGTGTTTCAGGGGCTGAGCTAAGCGCTTTTATTCAGTCAACTCTGTGGTGGTCTGTATCTGGAGTGTTCTCCAAAGGTGCATGTGTTGAAGGCATGGTCCCCGCTGTGGCAATGGCTGGGGGCGGGGTCTGGGGGGTGACTGGATCGCTAATCCAATTTGATGATTAAGCCATTGATGACATTAATCCAATCCGATGATTAATAACTTGATGAGAGCTGGGCGTGGTAGCGCACGCTTGTAATCCTAGCATTTGGGAGGCTGAGACCATAGGATCCGGGTTTGCGGCCAGTCTCAGCTACCTAGTGAGGCCCTCTGCAACTTAGTGAGACCCTGTTTCAAAATCAAGAATAAAAAATAGGGCTGGGGGTATAGCTCAGAGGTAGGACGCCCCTGAGTTCAATCCCCAGTACCGCAAAAATAAATAAATAAATAACTTGATGACATGGATGGGAGATGGTGGAAATGTTAGGAGTTAGGGCCTAGTTGGAAGAAGCAGGTCAGTGGGGGTGTGCCCTGGAAGGGTATTTCTTGTGCTTGGCTGCTTTCTCTGGCTCCTCTTCTTCTTCTTCTTCTTCTTCTTCTTCTTCTTCTTCTTCTTCTTCTTCTTCTTCTTCTTCTTCTTCTTCCTGGCTGCCATAAGTTGAGCAGCTTTTCCACACTCTTCTGCCATGATGCTCTACCTCACCTCTGGCTCACAGCAATGAAGCCAGTCAACTCTGGACTGAACCCTCTAAAACCGGGAGCCAGAATAAACCTTTCCCTCTCTAAGTCAATTTCCTCCGGTATCTGTCACAGTGACACGAGAAGCTGACTAACACAATCTCATGGAGTTGTCCCAAGTCAACACTGAGGTACATACTGTTGCTCTTTCCTTGCAGACCAAAAAACGGAGGCTCAGAGAGGCACAGCCTTGTGCCCAAAGTCACACATCAGCCAAGGTGCAGAGCCAAGTATCATATCAGATACGGGTTTCTTTCTTTCTTTCTTTCTTTCTTTTTTCCCCCTGCCAATTTTTTTTTTGTTTTGTTTTGTTTTGTTTTTCCTACTCCACCCTGACACCTTGTTGGGGCAGGTTATCTGGATTTAAATCCCAATCCTACACCCTTCTTGCTGGGTGGTTTGTTGTTTGCTTATCTTTAAAGGGAAGATCTGCAACTTAGTGAGACCCTGTTTCAAAATTTAAAAAATAAATAAAATGGGCTGGAGGTGTAGCTTGAAGGTAGAATACCCCTGGGTTCAAGCCTTAGTACCAATAAATAAATAAATAAAATAAAAGTGAAGATCTGAGACTGAGGTGTCAGACCCCCGCACAGTGGACAGGTAAGGAGCATTTCATTCCCAGCATCTCTAAACAGTTGGGCTGGAGTTTAATTTAAGCGCTCGGGTACCATGGCAATGCGAGTGCTAAAAATACTCGGGAGAAAGCAGCTTCTTTCAGCCAGCCTGCTGGGTACTGCGCTTGCACCCCCACCCCCAGGTTCCCCACCACCGGGGCTCACTCCTGCTGCCGGGGTAGGAGCTTTCTCTGCCTTGCAAGAGCTCCCGCCCTCTGCTCACTCGCTATCTTTCTCCTCCCACACCCCCACCCTTGAAACTGAGATTTCATCTCCACCTCCTCCATCGGTGCATAATTCATTTCCTCCCCGGTGAAAGACACAACAGCTCCCAGGCCCCAGAGGACAAGATGGATTCAACCTGTCCTGCCAGCCCCGGAGTAGCTGCTGGTCTGGGAGAAATCCAGTTCAGTAAGGGAAAAACAAGGGCGAGGAGGCAGGCAGCACAGGAGGAAAATGTCCCTCCTATCATGGTGACAGCTTGGCCCAAGTCCTGCGCTATCTGCCCCCAGGCGGGTCTTGTGGGTAGCACTGGGCAGGTGGCGGAGGAGGAGCAGGTGCAGCTATCTGTAGCTAGGAATGCAGAGCCCACCTCAGCTCTCCTGTCACCCAAAGCACAGCTGGGATCTGTTTCCAGCTTTCCCAGCTTCCTCCACCCACTCCAAATTGGTCCATAACCCCAGTGAAGGCTGCTCCTCCGCCCCCTCCAACCAGACTGTGGCCCCCAAATCTCTCCCTCCGAGGGATTTCTGGAGCGACCTTGCTGGGAATTCAGAAGTGAAACCTCATTGGAGGCAGTAGTGTTGGAATCTGGGTTCTGTTATTAAGTGGCTGCAGGAAAGTCACTTTACCTCTCTGAGCCTCAGTTTACTCCTTTATAAAATGGGTCTGATAAGAACCAGGGCAATAAGTTATTAGGCACAGAAACCCCACCGCCCTGTTTGTAAAATGAGCAAGTTATGTTCAACTTATTTCCATCTATTTTCCAGCATGGAATAGAAGCTCCGAGGACCCAGAGGAAAATGAGAAACCATCTCTTCTGCCTCAGCTCTCCTAGCCAAGGCCTCCTTCTGCCCTGATCTCTCTGACTTGGGATATATTTTCCCATAATTGAAAAAAATATATATCTACGGTACAACTAGGAACTTCAAGTAATGCGTGACTGAAGAAAGGAGACATTATTAGCTGAGCCACAGAACATAACCGTGGGCATCCCGGGATGCGTGGGAGAGACAGCAGGTACAGAGGTGGCACTCTCAGCAATCTCAGCAGAGGTTCTCCAAGTCACCATTACCCTGAAGAATGCAGTGCCAACAGGAAACCCCTGCCGGCATATCCCTCCCCCTCTTTTTTTCTTCTTCTTTTTTAAATTTTAATTTCTCCTCCTTCTCCTCCTCTTCATGAAATAAATCACCCTGTCTCTGAAAACACATGTGTGGAAAATGGTCTTTCTTCTTCGCTGTTGCAGTGGCGGTAAGGACTTGAGTGGCCATCGTCTTTAAAAACAAGACAACCTGCTCCAGGCCAGGTGCCTCGTGGTCACCTGGCTCTTTCTGAAAGCCCAGAAAGAAAGAAAGGCTTGCCCTGGGTCACCTCTGCTCGGTTCCAACAGTGGCCGAGGCTGTCTCCTTGAACTGGGCACACACGGGCAGCCAGACACAGCCTCGGGAGGAAGGCCAGGAGAGGCTGGGCCTCTAGTCTTAGTTGGGATTCCTGCAGTTCAGTCACCTGTAGCGTAACCTTCAGTTCGGCCCATCACGTGGCTAAGCCGGTTTTACCTTTAATCCCCTGCACGTTTGCCCTCGGCCTCACAGAACGCTGGGGATGATTCACCTGCCAAAGCATGGGACAGGTGACCTCACCCTGCTTGCAGCTTCTGGGAGATAACCTGGGATTCTTTTGTTGGGGGAGGGAGGCCCAAGGCTTTTAGCAGTCAGTTCCTGCTCCCCAGGCCAGGGCTAAAGGTCTAAAGGAGCAAGCCATTTGGAAAGTGCCAGGCTGTGGGCATCTGAGCTGAAAGGAATGTTGGATTTGGAAGTCTGTGCATGGTGTTTCACAACCAGCATATCCAGTTAAATAACACACACACACACACACACACACACACACACACACAATCAACAATTAGGAGGGTTGTCACAAGCAGCCACCCCGCATTTTCAAGAGAGGAAAGGACATGATGTATGTTTTGAACAGAAGTTGTGCAGTTCATTCACATTTCCTAGAGGTGTGCTGGCTGCTGGACGGGTGTTTGCTGCCAATGTGCCCCAGCAAGGCTCCTGAGATGGGGGCTCCTCTGACCCCACACCCCTCTATTTCTCCTCTCTATCTATCCCTAGTGACTCTAGGGATAATTTTGTGATGTTTTTTCAGACTGAAGGCTGAGACTTCAGTAAGTTGTCTAAGGTCACATGGCCAGAAAATAGGGTGGGTTTGGGAATCTAAACAGCCTCATTTCCAGAGTTCTGGCTTCTCAACCAAGAAATTATGAAGCTAACACCAGTAGGGACAACCATTTGTCAATATCCCTAATATTCTAGATTCTGATTGTGGGAGGTCCTGGAGTTACAAATGATTATTTATTTATTCATTGGTACTGGGGATTGAACCCAGAGGCATTCTTCCTCTAAAATACACTCCCAGCCCTTTTTTGTTGTTGTTGTTTTGTTTTGAAACAATGTCTCCCTAGGTTGCTGATAGTCTTACTAAGTTATTGAGGCTGGTCTGGAACCTGTGATCCTCCTGTTTCAGTCTCCCAAGTACTGGGATTACAAATGTGTGTCACCACGCCTGATTTTCAAAGCAGTTAAAAAAAAAAAAAAAAAAAAAAAAAAAAAAGAGTATAGGCTGTCGGGCATGGTGGTACATGCTTGTAATTCCAGTACTTGGGAGGCTAAGACAGGAGGATCGCAGGTTCGCAGCCAGCCTCAGCTACTTAGTGAGGCCCTCCACAAGTTAGTGAGTCCCTATTTCAAAATAAAAGAATAAAAAATAGGATTGGGGGTGTAGCTTGGAGGTAGAATGTCCCTGGGTTCCATCCCCAGTACCACAAACAAATAAAAATAAAAAAGAGAGTATAGGTCAATGGATGAACATTGTCACTGGAGTCAGGCATAGTTTCTTATTAACTCTGACTCCCTTGCCATCCTGAACCCTCAATCCATGAAATGGGTATAATAAATAGATTTCCCTACTCCAGAAGGTTGTTGTGAAGAATGAGATCAGATGTAAGAAGCACCTAGCATCATGTCAGCTTTACTTTTAGGCTGTTGCTCTAAGCAATAATTGGTTTTTAAGCCAGTCGTGGTGGTGCACACTTGTAATCCCAGCATTTGGGAGGCTGAGACTGGAGGATCCCGGTTAGTGGCCAGCCTCAGCTACCTAGTGAGGCACTCTGCAACTTAGTGAGACACTGTTTCAAAATAAAGAATAAAAAATAGGGCTGAGGGTGTAGCTCGGAGGTAGAATGCCCCTGGGTTCCATCCCCAGTACCGCCAAAAAAAAAAAAAATTGGTTTTTGTGTAGCTCAATGGCAGGGTACTTACCTGACATATGTGAGGCCCTGGATTGGCTTTTTAGTGCCCCAGAACAAAAAAAGAATTGCAAGTTTTTATTTTATTTATTTATTTATTTATTTATTTGTGGTACTGGGGATTGAACTCAGGGGCATTCTACCTCCAAGCTAACCCCCATCCCTATTTTTTATTCTTTATTTTGAAACCGGGTCTCACTAAGTTTCGGAATGCCTCACTAGGTAGCTGAGGCTGTCCTTAAACCCAGATCCTCCAGTCTCAGCCTCCCAAATGCTGGGATTACAAACGTGCACCACCATGCCCGGCTTGCAAGTTTTTATATATAGTGAAAGGTTGATCCAAGCAAGGGGAATGTAGTGGGCTGAGGGAATTCCTGCTTTGGGGTGTAAGGGACCTGTCTGAGGCCCAAGTTCCTGGACTTTGGTACCTGGGATTTATAGAATGAAGACGGGAGCACAGCCCCTTGGCCTGGCCTCAGAGGAGGTATTTGGAGGTGAAGAGCTCACCATGGAGGGTCTTCTCTATCAAGAGGAAGTGATACCGCAGTGGTCCTTCTCTTGCTCTGCCCTCTTGAGCCCATTCAGCCCAGGGGAGCCAGTCCTCTGGGAGACCATAGAGCTGACAAGGGGATGAAGACACTGGGCTTCATTCCTCATCCAGCTTCCTGTCATGAGTCCATGGCAAAAATGCCAAAACTCATCCTTGGGAAACATGGAGCTAAGAGAAGATGTGCACGTGCAAAGCCAGCTGGTCCTTAAACATGCTGCCTTCTTTTATACTTAAAGGTTTTTTTTTTTTCTTTTTCTTTCTTTCTTTTTTTTTCTTTTGTGGTACAGGGGATGGAATGCTGAGCCCTGTGTGCTCAAGACAAGGGCTCTACCATGGAGCCGCCTCCCCGGCCCCTTCCTTTTTTTATATTTATTTATTTATTTATTGCAGTACTGGGGATTGAACTCAGGGGCATTCTACCTCTGAGCTATACCCCCAGCCCTATTTTTTTTTTTTTTATTCTTTATTTTGAAACAGGGTCTTACTAAGTTGCGGAGTGCCTCACCAGGTAGCTGAGGCTGTCGGGGAACCCGGATCCTCCGGTTTCGGCCTCCCAAATGCTGGGATTACAAGCGTGCGCCACCACGCCCAGCTTTTTTTTTTTTTTTTTTTTTAATATTTTTAATCAGTATTTTTAATTTCTCAAGAAACATTTTTTTTGCGGTACTGGGGATTGAACTCAGGGGCATTCTACCTTTGAGTCCTATTTTTTATTCTTTATTTTGAAACTGGGTCTCACTAGGTTACAAGCATTGGTCACCACCCCCAGCTAGAAACATTGTTTGTTTGTTTATTTATTTATTTGAAAGTGTATTTTGCCATTTTGTCTGGATTGGCCTGGAGCTCCTGGGCTCATGCCTGCCTCTTCCTCAGCCTCCATCTCTGAAGTAGTTGGGACGACAGGTGTACACCCAGTGCCTGGCATGCTTGTTTTAATTTCTTTGCTTTTTTCAAGAGGGAATTTTGCCCTTCCCTTCCTCCTTCGTTCTGTCATAGGTAAGTACTCAATTTAGCTAACAATATCACTCTTATCACTTTTGAAAGTGCTTCTCCTGACACCTTCTGCAGGTCCCCTCAGGGAAGCAGCTCCTTAGCACTAATTTTAGGGACCCTACCGAGAGCCAGATACATTTGCAAGTTACCGGGGCGGGCGTTGAAACAACGTGGGGAGAATTGAATAAGAAGAGGGAGCCAGATGGTGCATGTGTTGGGGGAAGGGACCAGAGATCCTGGAAAACTTATTTACAAGAATGTTCCTACTTAACCACTTCTTGCCTGACTCCCGATTCTGCGGAACAGAAAAGTAGGGACCGTGAAGATCTGGGGTCACCTGTGCTAAGAATCTGGGGGTGGGGAGAACCAGGGGCGCCGGGAAGCCGAGGGTCTCGTGCTAGTCTTCAGGGTCTGGACCCCAGGTAAGGGGAGGTTTCCCTTTCCCTTGGCAGGGGCCGCCGAGGGGTGGTCGGCGGTTCGGACTGTCCCACGAGGGGGCGCGTCTCGGGCCCTAGGACCCGCCCTCGTGGCGCTGGGCGCGGGGAGGAGACCCGGGAACCCAGGCGCCCGGCGCTCCGCCTCCCGTTTCCGGGGCAGCGCAGTTACCTGCACCGGCAGAGCCGCACCTGGCGGAGGCAGAGTGGCCGGGCGAGCGCGCCGGGAAGGCTGAGCGGAGCCGGGGGACGGCGCCCGGCTGCGGAAGGCGGCGGCGTGCAGGGGCCGGCGGCTGGGAAGGGCAGCGGCCCGCTCCGCCCGGCCGGCTGGGCGCACCCGGGCCCACCGTGCGACTGCGGGCGCACATGGCAGCGTGAGAGGCCGGCGGCGGGAGGAGCCGGCGGCGCCGGGGCCGCAGGGCCGCATGGACAGCCGCGCCACCCTGGCCGGCCCCCACTAGGGCCCCCAGTCCGCGGGCGCCACCCCCCGATCATGGTGCCTCGGCGGCCGCTGGGACCCAGCGCGGCCGGCCGGAGCCGCTGAGCCCCGCGGCAGCCGCGAGCTGCATGGGGGAGCGCGGGCCGCGCTTGGAAAGATGCCCCGGCCGGAGTTGCCCCTGCCGGAGGGCTGGGAGGAGGCTCGCGACTTCGACGGCAAGGTCTACTATATAGACCACACGAACCGCACCACCAGCTGGATCGACCCGCGGGACAGGTAGGACCCCGGGAAAGCCCCCCCGGCCTGGGTCCCCACCTGTCCCTGGGGCCACCGACCCAGGCTGGGCAGGGGGACGGGGGGGGGGGAGCTCTGCATGTCTCCTGTGTCTTCTGCAGTTTGCCCTAATCCTCACCCCTTTTGGAGCGCTGCTACTGTCCCTGGGGGTTGCTGAGAGGCAGGGACAGCCGCTGAGCTGGCCCAGGTGCCCCCACCGCCTTCCCCCAGGTGGAGGACTTAGGCCCAGCCGGCACCTGCTGCGAGTTTTGACCTTAAGCTCTCGCTCCGCCCCCGCCCCTTTGGGGGAAAGTCGGGCGGGGGCGGAGGCCGTCACCTAGCCTGGAGAGGCTGGGTCTTCCCGGGAGATCTCCCCCGCTGGGGGATGGGATCTAGCTCGGAGAGGCGGTGGGGACCCCGGGTTCAGCGGGGGGCTGCTGGGGGAAGGGCACTGGGAAGGGAAGCCAGGTCCCGGAGTGCGTTTTGACAGGTGCCTCGGCTCCGGGGAAGAGCGCCGGAGCAAGTCAGGGGCGGCCGAGGTGGGAAGGGAAGGAGGGAGCGGTGGAGGGCCGGTGAGGGAGACAGGTTCTCCAGGAATCTCACAGCAACTTGGAAGCTGTTAGGATGTAGACGGAGGTGGGAGGCCTCCCGGGAAGCCCTGCCCATCGCCTTTTTCTCCTCCCTTTCTTCCCCCTGGGCCCCGTGGCTCCTCAGCCCTGCATCAGCTCGTCCTGACCTTGGTGAGGACCTGACCCGCTGTAGCTCAAGATTTTGCTGAAGTCGGAGGAGTCTTAGCGCTCTCGACTTTCTCCGGGTTTCGGCTCTGGACGCCACTTTGCCCCCCCCCCCCCACCTACACCTTCCCCGCGTACCACCTCCCCACCCAGACCACTTTGTTGGCCTTCCTTGACACGGGTTGTGGTCAAAGTGTCTCAGGAATGTGGAATTTTCGCCTGATCTGTGACCTTGGGGGTCAGGTCCTGGAGACGCAATGGTGTTGACTTTTTTGGAATCTTCATCTTGTGGGATTTGGATGGGGGCTGGGAGGATCTCAGAAGTCCAAGATGGGGTGTGTAGGAAGATGTGAGATAAAGAAAAAAAAAGAAGAAAATGAGAGTTGAGATTCCCAGTAGTTTCTGTTGAGCACTTTTCATTCATTCATCTTTTCCTGCCGGCTCTGTGCTCAGTACAGCGCTGAGTATCTTGTTAATATAATCTGGAAGCTGGCATGGTGGCCCAAGTCTGTAATCCCAGTACTTGGGAAGCTGAGACAGGAGGATCACAGCCTAGGGAGACCCTGTTTCAAAACAAAGAACAGTAAAAGGGGCTGAGGGCATAGCTCAGAGGTAGAATGCCCCTGGGTTCAATCCTCCATAGAGAATCTATATAATCTGGAAGAGAATGTTGTAATGCTGGAGTGTCTGCCAAAGGAATAGTGGGAAAGGACATAAGATCTTAACTCTGTGTGTGTGTGTGTGGTACTGGGGAGCAATCCAGGGGTGTTCTACCTCTGAGGTACACCCCCTCAGCCCTATTTTATTTTTATTTTGAAACGGTCTCACTAAGTTGTGGAGGCCCTCACTAAATTGCTGAAATCCTCCTATCTCAGCCTCCCAAGTACAGTGATTATAAATGTGCACTACCACTCCCGGCTTAACTCTTCTTAAAAATAATTTTTGTGGTACTGGGAATTGAATCCAGGGGCTTTCTACCTCTGGGCTACACCCCCACCTCGATTGATTGATTGGCTGATTGATTGATTGATTGATTGAGCTGGGGATTGAACCCAGGGGCATTCTACCTCCAAGCTACACCCCCCAGCCCTATTTTATTTTATTTTTTTAATTTGGAAACAGGGTCTCAGTAAGTTGCTGAGAGCTTCACTAAGTTGCTCATGCTGTCTTTGAATCTGCAGTCCTCCTGTCTCAGCCTCCCAAGTACTGGGATTACAGGTGTGCACCACCACACTCTGCATTTATTTTTTATTTTGAGAAAGGGTCTCATAGTTGCTGAGGCTGGCCTCGAACCTGCGATCTTCCTACCTCAGCCTCCCAAGTGCTGGGATTACAGACGTGCTTGTGCCACCATACCAGGCCAATTTTTAAACAGAGAAAATGTGAAGCCCAGAGGTGTGGTTTGGTCAAGTATTTTGATCCTGTACACCAAGCTCTTGACCAGCTCTGATGTTCTAACCTCCAAATTGTCTTCCTGACATGCTTCCTGCCCCTTCAGGTCACTTGCCCCCGGGGCTCCATGAACTGTGTCAGTGAACTTGGCAGCCCCTTTCCCCTTGTCCTCTCCTTAGAACAGACATGCCAAGCTTTCCTGTCTTCCCCCAGTTTAAGTCCCTGACGCTGACCAAGGCCATGAGCTGTTAGCAGTTGCACATCATGTTGGAGATTGGGAACTGCTCCCACCAGCAGTGACCGACCTCCATCCGAGACAATAGTACAGTCATGGGAAGCCTTGGCAAACAGGAGTTCTTCACCCCGGGAAGAGGGCAAAGGAGCTTCCCTGAAGGACTGACTTGCTAGAACACAGTTCCCTAAATCTTAGTTCCACATGGGCCACCGTCATGACTTTTGGGTATATACTTCAGTGCTATTGCTTAACACTTGACTGTAGACCAACTCAACTTAAAAAAAAAATTTTTTTTTGTACTACTTTCACAAATGAGAAACTAATACTATCTTTGGCCATAAATACAAAGTAAGCAGGGAAAAACCCTCCACATCATGCACATCATTCTGTTAGCTAGATACCATGGCCTGCAGAAGGCCCCGGTGCCCGGCCTGCACCGTCTTTGTTTTTAGGCAGATTGGCAAGCATAGAGAGGAAACAAAAACATATGGTCGCTGAATGGTGCTGCTCACCTTCACCTTTATATAGTGGGGCTTGTTTGTCTGTTTTTGCAGTGCTGTGGATTGAAATCAGGCCCTCATACATGCTGGGCAAGTACTCTGGCCCTGACCTCCACCCTTATTCATTGGTATTTTTTTTTTTTTTGAGGTACTGGGGATTGAACTCAGGGGCGTTCTACCTTTAAGCTATACCCCCAGCCCTATTTTTTATTCTTTATTTTGAAACTGGGTCTCACTAAGTTGCGGAATGCCTCACTAGGTAACTGAGGTTGGCCAAGAACACGGATCCTCCGGTCTCAGCCTCCCAAATGCTGGGATTACAAGCATGTGCCACCATGCCTGGCTCATTGGTATTTTTAATTAATTAATTTACTTATTTATTTTTGTGTGTGGTACTGGGGATTGAACCCAGGGACATTCTAAATCTGAGCTATACCCCCAGCCCTATTTTTATTTCTGAAATAAGTTCTCACTAAGTTGCAGAGGGCCTTGCTAAGTTGCTGAGGCTGGCTGCAAACCTGCGGTCCTCCTTTCTCAGCCTATTCATTGATTTTTAAGGCTTCATCTTTGTGCCTTCCGGTCATCCTTCCTGAACTGGGCTGGTGTGGGACTCACGAGCTTGGAGTCAGTCCTGGGGTCGCTGTTGTGAGTGAGCTTTGAAAGTTTGGGGTAGAGCTGGGCAGAGGACATGCACGGTGGTTCTTCAGAATCTCCTGTACACCTGCTTAGGGCGTTCTGCCTTTGGGTCCTGTCTGTGTGGCCACTAGTGAGAGGCAAGCTCTCCGAGGCTACACGGATGAGAGAAGAGGTTGATTAGGTGGTATGCCAGGGCCTGGCAGCTCTCAGATAGGCTTGCAGACCGTCTGCCACTTGTTACCCCACCTGCCTTTATCGGGGAGATGGAGATGGGTCCTGAGGAGGGAAGGAAGCAATGTAACAAAACTAAAAAAGAACTGGACCTCTCTGTGCTGGTGGCGTGGGGAGATAAATTCTCCCAGGGAAGTTACAGCTTTGCAGCGGGTTAATGCTGTGAAACAAACAAACAAAAATCACATTTACAAAAATTCCATTCCTTAAGAGTGTGTGTGTGTGTGTGTGTGTGTGTGTGTGTGTGTGTGTATGCATGCTCGGTTTTTCCTTGCTTGGACTAAGGGAGATGCTCACCCATTCCCCTGAATTTAAAAGAAGCAAGTCAAATGGTCCTTCAGTTTGGAAAAGTGATTTCTTAGCCGCCAAGGACAAAATAGCGTCTCCGGTTACCAACCCTCAAGAATGTCTTGGCACTTTCCTCCCTCTGGGGCTGAGCTGTTTTGTGTGCTGCCCGGCACAGCGCTTCTGGGGGTAGGGAATCCAGTTTTCAGCTTCCCCTTTCACCAGGGGGTTGGAAGCACAGCCAAGCAGCCAGCCTTGCCAACTCTCTCCCCCTTCTCACCCAGGGAAGGCTGGGAGGCCGAAATTCCTGAGGATGGTTGTCCCAACAACCGGAGAGGGTCCAGTGGGCAGCTCGGGCCCTGCCCACTGGGCCAAAGGCTCCGGCAGCTCTGTGTGAGTCAAGGCCTGTCTGGGAAGGTGATAGGTCCTTGGAAAATCAGGTGCTGCATTCGGGCCTGAACAGCCCCTTCGAGCCCAGCTCTCTTTGCAGTGGAACTTGGGTGCTTCTGCGAGCTTCCAGCCAAAGGCCGGCATTCTGCATGTATTTAACTTCATAGTATGCAAAAACAAATACACTGATTGTTTTCTGGGGAAGAATGGATCGCTGGGACTGACCCTACCAGAGAAGGTTCCTGAAGCCTGATTCTGGCACATTCCCCACTTTGTGTTCAGACCTTCCTGCAGAACCACCTGGGAACCCCGCCCTGTCAGGGTCTGGGTAGTCAGTACCGGAGGCCACACTCAGAGGACTCCCGAGACTCCTCTCCAGATTCAAGGACCACTGCTTGCTAACCCTCCGGTTTCCGAAATAGTTTGTATTCTAGGAAGTTGGGTTCATAGCAGTCAAAAGATCTTAACCTATTTGTTTGGCATTCCAGACCCTTATGAGACTCTGGTGGAGGCGCAGGACTACTCTTCCCAAAGTGTGAAGTTTTTTTGTGTATAATTTCTGGGACCAGGTTCATAACTCCTGCCACAGATAAATTTGGAAATTGCTTATCACCCTTTATATGCCCTCCTATTTAGGTGTGGAACAGATAACAGTTGAGCATATGCTATCCTCAGGCAGTCTACTGAAAGCTTTACAGGAGTTATTTCTTTAACTCCTTCTAACAGGGAACTAGATATAGTTATCTACTTGAATTGCCTAAGGCTCAAGGGATCTAGATTTGGAGAAGCAACTAAATTTTTTTTTTTTTTCTTGAAATGCTGAGGGTGGAATCCAGGGCCTCACACATGCTAGTCTCCTTTGCTCTGTCACTGGCGCTCAGCTTGAGTCTGACTCTAGAACCTAACCACTGCACTGATGAAATTCCTCCTGCCAAAAGTGTTGCCAACGCAAGTTCTCTGCCCCATTGCTTCAGGAATTTGGCCTTGGGAAATGGAACTGGGACGGGACTGATTTCACCTGTAACCATCCTGGCTGGGCCATGGTCAACCAGAAGGCAAGGATGGGCAAAGGAAAGAGGGTGAGCTTTTGGAGCCTGGCACCTTGGGTCTGCCACTTGCTCCCTGAGTGACCTTAACAGTTACATGTTCTCTCTGAACCTGGGTTTTGTCTTATAGGATGAGGAGGTGCACATAAACCACCAAGGGGGGCTTTCAGGATTAAATAAGCTAAAGCAGGTGGGCAGCTAGCTCAGAGCCTGGCACACAGGAGACACTAGCGTATGCCAGTTCTATTTTATTTTATTTTATTTTTGGTACTGAGGATGGAACCCAGGGGCATTCTACCTCTGAGCTATACCCTCTTTTCATTTTTAAATTTGAAACAGGGTCTCCTGTCTCAGCCTCCCAAGTACTGGGATTACAGGTGTGCACCACCATGCTCAGCCTTGTCAGTTCTTTTAACTTTTACTAGAAAAAGTACCTGCCACATACCCAGGTCAGTTGGAGGCTGAGTCTCTACCTCATTTTGCAGTGGAAGTGGGCCTTCCTGGTTATGTAACCCAGGTCTCTCATCTCACTGATGAAACTGAGACTCAGGGATAAGTGACTTGCCCAAGGTCACACAGCAAATAAATTCCAACCCTGAGTCTTGTAAAGGTCTCCTTTCCTCTTTCTCTTATGTAAACTTTTCCCCTAAAAATTTGATCCAGGTTCTCCTCCTCCGTGGTAATAAATTCAGGTGTGTTTTATGCTTCAGGCTGAGTTATTCTTCATAATTTTTTTAGCTATGTAGATTGGCAAGTTTCATGCATGGTGTGACAGTCATTTGTGTGTTGTGTCATAGGAATGTGCTCTTGTCAGGTAGTTAAAGTTCCAGTGATCAAAAGTGAATGAATGTTTTTTAATATAATCAAGTAAAATGGATTTAGGGTGATTGTCAGACTAATGTCACTTTCTACCAACTTACATTCTGATTTGCTTTTGTAGGGAATTGAATCCAGGGCCTTTTTACCTCTGAGCTACACCCCCAACCCCCCCTTTTTTTTGTGGTACTGGGGACTGAACTCAGGAGGGTTCTACCTCTGAGCTATACCCCTAGTCCTTTTTATTTTTTGAAACAGGATCTTGCTACATTGCTGAGAGTCTTGCTACATTGCTGAGGCTGTCCTCGAACTTATGATCCTCTTTTCTCAGCCTCCCAAGTACTGGGACTACAGGTGTGCTACCATGCTTGGCTCCTGTTTTTATTTTGAAACAGGGTCTCTCTAGGTTGCTGAGTGTCTCACTAAGTTGCTGAGTCTGACCCTTAACCTGTGATCATCTTGTCTCAGTCTCTCAAGTACTGGGATTACAGGTATATGTCACCACACATGGTTGATGTGCTTTTTAAGTGGGAGTATAACCAGCCAGCCAGGGTATTTGCTACAAGCTTCTGTGGTCCTTGGCTCTGCTGTCGACCTGGATCCTCCGGTCTTAGCCTCCCAAGTACTGGGATTACAAGCATGCGCCACCACACCAGGCTCATCTACTGATTCTTTATGCCATCAGTTTTGCTAAGCATTTATATTACGATCTCATTTAATCCTTTCAACAACCACATGAGGCAAGTAGTAGTATTTTCCCATCTTCGGAGGGGGAACTGAGACCTAGGTTAAGTCACGATTGGGATCCAGCTGGCTGACCTGAACCGACACTCCTCTTAGGTGTAGCCTGGTCTAGCTCTGCCCTGTTCACCCATGATGAGGTCCCATGTTGAAGCCCTTTGGACAAGTTGGGCTTGAGGGTGACCAATGGCAAACCTGATAGAGGTCTCAGGGAGAGACATTGCCAAGGAGAAGCCAGTGAGATCCTCACAGCAGCCTGGGAGCTGGTTTGGCACAACTCTACCCTCTGGGAGCAGCCAGATCACCAGAGCTCTGGGGAAGAGGGAACCAAGATGTAGGCAGAGATTCTTTGAAGGGTACAGTGTGTGCAGGAAGCCCATGGCCATTTCCAAGTTGCTCTGGCAAATGCTCCCAAGAGCCAGGAATGAGTTGCCAAGATAGCTCCTCTCTGTCCCCATCCCTCCGCCTTCCGGGGAGAGGGCTTAGCCAAACTGACCTGATTTTCCAATCCCCTGGGGTCCCAGGTAGCTGTGAGAGAAACACTGCCCTTTTGAAAGGAAGAGAATCGGGTTGCCTTAGTTACCGGCAAGTTGGCCCGCCGAGCTCAGGTGCATGTAAGAAGAGACAGGGCTGGGATAGGCGGGAGTCGGAGATGGCCGGAATGTGGCCGCAGAGCTGTCTGGATGGAGGAAGCCTGGTGAGGTTGGGGGTGCTAGCCCAGCGGCGCTGGCTGTCCATGCTGAGTGTCGGGAGCTCTCTCCAGTCACTTAGGGCTCTAGGTAACGAGGCTCCACAGCTCCCAGCTCAGCCCCCGTTCCACCTGGACGAGTGGAATCCACTTGGCTTGGAGAAGTGGCTTCGGTGGCGTGGCTGTCCCTAGCTCCTTGCTGTTTGCTGAGGGAAGCACTTCCACTTGGACAGGGAGGGGTGGATCTGGGTTGAGTCCATGTGAAAAGCTCACAGCCTGCCTCTCGAGTACAGAGGGCCAACTGGCCCCAGACACCTTGAGGAAGAGCAGAGAGGCTCTGGCTGATGCGGTTTTGCAGCTGGATCAAGCTCCGCTGCGAATCCCTGACTCAGAGTGAGACAAAGGGGGAGAAAATCCAGAAACGGGATACAGCAGCAGGCCATTTCTCCCTAGCACCTAAGTAGAAAACCTCTTGCCTAAAGAATGGGGTGCAGGGTGGGGGGGTGAGGGTACAGGCTGAATATGGATGGGGGCAGAGTATGGGACAGGTGCCGTGGGTCACATGTCCTGCCTCAATGGCTTCCTCGGAACTTCTACCCAGGACATCTTGCATTGGGAAGAAATGGGATCTTTGAGTTTCAAATGTCTGCCAAAGAAAAGGGGCTGAGGCTTAAGTTCTCCCTCCATGGTCAGCCAGAAAAAAAGAAAAGAAAAGAAAACATGAAGCTGCATCAAGATTAGGGACACCTTTGTTGGCTCTTTTTCTTCGCCAGCTCCATTCATCACACTCTGGCAGCGAGGACACCAGGCCAGCCGGCAGCTGCTGACTTTCCCCAGTCGGCTGCCTGCTGTCGTCGTCGCTGCCTGTTCTGGTGGCAGTCTCCCCCCCCCCCCCCCAAGCACACGGGCTTCCTTTCCACCCAGCGACCAACACTTGTTTGACACTTGTCTGATTGGTCACTGGGGCTGTCCCTGGATCCACCAGCTGGTAACCGGCTTGGAAGGATAAAGTGTCAAGACACAGGCATCAGGTGGCTGCGAGGCTGGCATGACTCTGGGCAGCCTTCTGATCCTGTGTCTGTCATGGCTTTTCTTGGATAGTTACAGCTGTGGGAGCATTTCATGGGGGTAGTCCAGGAATTTCTTCTAAGTGCATGGCTGGTCTTTGTACTATTAACCATGAGGATGATGACTGGCACACATGACAAAGACGATCGGTAATAATGATTATCTGTAGTGATCTTTATCCAGTGTCTGTCATGTGCTTGGGTATGGTTGTATATCATATTTTTTTTCCTGGCATTTGGCAAATGGGGAAACCGAGGCTGACAGATGTCAAGTGACAAACTCAAGGTCACGCAGGAAGGGACAGAGCTGGAGTCTGAATCTGGGTCTCTCCGACTTCAAAGTCTTATTCCTTCCGCCACTGTAGTCTCTTTTCTTGAGTTGAGAGAGAAAAGGAAGCAAAAGGAAAAGGGCCTTATCAACTTCAGAGGAATAAACAGAAATACTTGTCAGTGTACCTAACTGATCCACTCATGGGACAAATATTTGCGCATTTGTAGCCAGTCATTGGCTTGACACAGCACACTTTTCCCTGCAGGAGATAAGGCCTCCACAAAGATCACCAGGGGACGCTGCGTCAAAGCTGGCTTCTCACAAATAGTGAATGTCCTTGAACCAGTTCCTTCTCAGTGTAAAACAAGAGTAAGAGTAGGACCTACCTACCTGCCATGGATGAGGCCACACCAGCTGGGGCGTCTTAGCACAATGGCTAGTGTACAGCATGCTTACCACTGGGAACTGTGACTCGTTAGGCTAGCTCACCCACCTGTGTATTGGTAGAGGAGCTAAAACCCTGTTTCTTCCCAGCCCAAGTTTCTTCCTGATGGGCCACAGCTGTCCTGAGCCACCTTGACATCAGCACTTACAAACCAACTTGTCAGTGCTGATTATATAACTAAACCAATACCCGCTCCCATCTTATCAGAGGCAAGCCCTCCTTTGGAATTTCTGGAGTAAAGGAACTCTTGCCAGTGAGCTGGCACTAGGGCTGTGTGCGAAGCAGGGGTAGTGAATTGCACTTGTCCTGGCCCAGCTAAGAAGTCTGATGTAGGAACAGGAGGTTCCGGAATTATTTCTTGACTGCTTCCATTGCATAGCTCTGCAACGTGGTCTTTCCCTTTGCAATGTTTGAGAAATGCCAGAGAACCTGCTGGTTTTAGCATGGTGGAGGTGCTGAAGGGCATGGATATTTATCAGTCCCACCCCATCCAGGTGTTGGCCATTCATTCCACAGGTATTTATGGGGTGCCTACTGTGCTTGGCCTCCCTTGCCAGTGCTGAGGATCAGAGCAAAGTCCCGCTGCAGTGGGGTGTACCCTTAGGTGAGGGAGACTGGCTAATAGTTAAACAGATAAATTGCATTATCACCAGAGGCTTGGTGTTCCTTAGAGTTCTTTTACCATCTTAGGAAGATAGAGGTGTTTGTGACACTTGTTGATGGCGATGGTGTGAACTTAGCTGGGAGACCTTTGTCCTCGGAAGGGTATTACCCAGAGCCTGCTGTGATGAGCTGGGTTAAGTGCTGGGAATGCAGTCCTAAGCTACAGCAGTCTCCAGTGCTTAGAATTTACTATAGATGAATGAGAGACCTAGCTTGTCATGGGGCTGTGCAAATACAGCTAGAAGTGCCAGCTCTCTGTGTCTCAGCATCCTTCCTCTCTCGTTTCATCTGGATGCATTCAGTCGTTTAAGAAATATTTCTCCAAGCTGGGCATGGTGGTGCACACTTGTAATCCCAGTACTTGGGAGGCTGAGACAGGAGGATTGTAGGTTCGTGGCCAGCCTCAGCTACTTTGTGAGGCCCTCCACAACTTAGTGAGACCCTGTTTCAAAATAAAGAATAAAAATAGGGCTGTGGATATAGCTCAGAGGTAGAATGCCTCTAAGTTCAATCCCCAGTACTAAAATATAATATATGTGTGTATGTATGTATTTATTTATTTTTTCCCAATGGCATGCCTCTAACACATCAGATATTGTTTGAGCACGGGGATTTTTGCAGTGATTAAATCAACAAAAATCCTTGTCTTCATGGAGCTTACATTCTGGAGCCGTGGTTGTCACTTTGAAGTAGCATCAAAAGCCCCTTGAAGGCTTGTGAAATGCCCCAGTCTGAGTTAGTGGGTCTGGGTAGAGAGAAGGCGTGTGACCATTATGTCCCCAGGTAATGCTGCTGGTCTGTGTCCCACACTTTGAGAATCACTGATATATTGACTCATTCCATATTATCCTCAGAGGAGGAAACTGAAGAGGGGGAGGTCACTTGGTGCTCCTCCCAGGACTGAAAGAAATGGTTTCATGAGCAAGTATTATCTTACCTGCACCACCAGGATCATTTGAATACCACTGTTGTAGTTTTGCTAAAGCCCCAGTGGTAGCAAAATCCTGTAGGGTTTTCTTGTCTATGATGGAATAAAGCACAGAGAAGCAGGCAGGCTGAGGGGGTTCCAGAGAGGGAGAGTGGACTTCTCTTTCATTAGCATACAATTTAAATGTCCATGGTCAGGGGAGGAACAACGGAAACTGCCCCCCCCCCCCCCCCCCCCCCCCCCCCCCCCCCCCGCCATTTCTCTCAGTGAGCAGGACACTGCCTGGCAGAGGAAGGATCTCTGGGCTCCTGGAAACTTTCCTTGCTTCTGCCCTGGGAGGTATAGGGAGGAAGGTGTGGGGAAGGGGCAAATCCCTCCTCAGAGGGAATCCCCTCTAGGGAGGCTTTAGCCACCGTATTCCCCTGTTTGAATTTCACACACCGTTGCCACTTGCTAGTTCTTTGACCTTGGTCACATTACTTACAACCTCCTGAAGGTCCGCTTCTTCATTGGCAAGATGAGAATAAATTAGAACCTCTCTCCTGGGGTTGGTAAGAATCACGTCAGAGTTCCATCATCACATTCACATTCCACTGGCCAGACAGATCTAACTGCAACAATTGCAGCCTCCTGAGTCCATTTTAAAGCGTTCTCTATAGGTGTACAGTTACGGTTCCACTCAGATATTTTGAGAGCCAAGTTTTTTTTTTTTTGGACATAAATCACATTCTCATTTTTTTCTCTCTGATAAAAAAAAATGTTCCCTAGAAAAACTGGTCATACTTCAGAAGACAGACCCTTCCCCAGTGAACAATGACAGTTGCAAGACGGGAATATTAAAAGCTTTTTTTTTTTTTCTTTTCTTTCTTTCTTCTTTTTTTTTTTTTTCCCAGTACTGGAGATTGAACTCAGGGGTATTCTACTTCTGAGCTATACCTCTTTTAAAAGGCATCTTAGAGTTCAAGGGGGTTCAAAGCCAGCCTAAGTGATCTATTTCCATCACTGAAATAAAATGAATATTTACTGGCAGCCTCCAGAGGAGGCTCACAGGCTTTCTTCAATCTCTTCAATGGTCACTGGACCCTCCAAAGATTCCTCCCTAGTACAATGGTTCTTCAGATGTGATCCCACAATAGACTATCTGCATCACCCGTGCCAGACCAACTGAAACGATGGGGTGCAGCCTGGCCATCTGTGCTTTAACAAGCCCTCCAGCTGATCTGCCCACTCCAGCCAGTGAGCCATCAGCAAAGTGTTTGCAGCCAGAATGACCTCAGATAGAACTCTGTGAGCAGTGCAATGGCAGAAACTGGCCAGGATAGCAGGGATAGCAGATCCTGGTGAGCACAGGTGGATGCAGCCCGTTGAAATGATCTTCATTGGCTTGTGAATAATTTAGTATCATCCTCGAACCTTTATTGGCCAAGCTGAACCTCTACACTCCTGTCCTCAGGACCCCATTATCGCTTGACCTCTTCTTTGCATCATGACTCTGCTTATGGAAGAAGTGTAGAAAAGCTTCTCCAGCTCCCTGGAGCTGGAGCACCGTAGCACCGTAGTAGCTCCATAGCACCGTAGTAGCTGTATCAGACCATCGTGGTTCCCTGCATCTCCTCCACTCTTGGTGAGTGGGTAGCTCTGTGGCTGGCAAGCTCTACAGCTCTTCTATTTCTGGCCCCTCCTGAGCCTAGGTCTCCAGAACTCTGCAACAGGGGAATAGGACCCTTGATCTCTTCTACAACAGAGAATGACAGGATGTCATGGAGCTGGAGAGCCGTAGGAAAAGGTGTGGTTCCCAACTTCAGCTATGTTTTGGAATTATCAGGTCACTGCGGGAGAATGTTGAAAATATCAATGTGAGGCCCATCCCCAGGGATTGTTTCTGGTTTGGTTTTGTTTTCTTTAGGTACTGGGGATTGAACCTGGGAGCATTCTGTCTCCAAGCTCTGTCTCTAGCCCTTTTTATTTTTCATTTTGAAACAGGGTCTTGCAAAGTTGTGGAGGGTCTCGCTAAGTTGCTGAGGGTGGCCTCAAATCTGCTATCCTCCTGTCTCAGCCTCCCAAGTACTGGGATTACAAGTATGGGCGACCGTGCCTGGCTTCTAGAAATTCTATTTTACTTAGTCTGGAGTATGGCCTGGGCATGGGATTTCTAGAAACTCTCCATCATTCTGGGGTGCAAGTAGATTGGAGAATCACAGATGTAGTTAAATAGCTGCTTGTAGAGTCTGAATGAGATTATGTGAAAGTACTTTGTAAAGGTAAACATCAGATATCATTTGAAAACTTATCATTTATACAGTTCTACTTGGAAAATTTGAAGCAATTCAGGAAATGTTAAAATAAATAGTTGTGGGAGGTAGAGAAAGAAATATTTGGGGGAGTGCCAGGCTCTTTGCTATTTGGCAATTTCCCCTCTTCTCTACCTATATTGGCATTTCTTTCCTGATGCGTTAAGTATCAAAGAGATCTGGGCTCCTTTTTGCCTGAATGTGAAAATCCTCAGCTCCTAATGCAGCAGTAATGCTGTGCAGTAAATTGATCTAAGCAGCTTCAGAGTTGTCAACCTGGGGCTGCACCTTCCTTTTTCGTCTGCTGAACCTAGTCTGGATTTCATGCAGTTCCCCATATCCTGAGCCCCCCCAGAAGTGGGTAGATCATAGTCTGTGGATGCTCAGGGTCTATCTGGGAAGCCAGGGTTTTCTGCCTATCCTGCTCCCTGTCCTGCTCTCTGAATAAGCAGTGTGGGGGAGCTCTTCTGAGTACTTCTGGTTTTTCAGCATCCCTTCCAGGATGGACTTCCTTAACCAATGCCCCTGTCCATGGTGGAGGTCGCCGTCTTTGCTTCATTCTGTTTAGAGACCGTGTTCTGCTCAATGCAGTTCAATCTGGTTACTTTGATACGAAAGGCTTAGCAAGAACCAGGTTTCCCTTTGATTCTTTGGAGCCCAAGCAGCCCTGGGGCTTGATCTGCAGCATTCTTGCTTGCCCATTGGAACATCCTTCAGGATGTTTGTTTTGAGTTCACTAGGAGGCAGGTGGGTCATCTCAGGCCGAGGTGTGCTGAGCAGGAAGTGGCTGGAGCCATGCATGGATTACCTGCCACCTCTGCATGTCGGGTAGAATGGAAATGAAAGAATTCCATTACCTTTGTGTGTTTGCTTCCTGGTGGAAACTGTGTAAGGAAGGAGTTTCAGCAGTGAGCAGAGACTGCCATCCTCCCACATGGAGCTTACAGACAAATAATCAGAAGGTGAAATAATTACTGACTAGGAAAATAAAGAGGATGCTGTACTAAGAAATCGTGGACCTCGTAAATGGCACCAGAGGTCAAGATCTAAAGTTCTATAGTTAAAAATAACTGAGCTCGCTTTTAGCTTTAAGTAAGATCCACCTAGACGCTGTCTCTTTAACTAGGTTTTCTTTTTCTTTTTTTTTTTGTAGTACTAGGGATTGAACCCAGGGGCATTCTACCTCAGAGCTACCCTCCAGCCCTTTTTTTTGTTTTGTTTTTAAACAGGGTCTTCTTGCTGGGTTGCTGAAAGTCTCCCTAGGTTGCTGAGGCTGGGATTTCAGGTGTGTGCCACCACGCCCAGCTCAACTAGGTCTTGATTCCAGTCATGAGTCCCCGGCACCATCTTGGCAATAGGCAGTGTTTCCTCTTGACTTTGGCCAAGAAACTCTGTCTCCCCCCTTCCCTGGAGGCAGCATGACCTGTTGATCATGTGCATCTGAATCTCTAAAAAGAGTGGCTAAAACGCAGGTTTCCAGCTCCACCCAGTCAGCCTACTCAGAATCTGGGGAGGTGGAATCCAGACTCCACATTTAGGAAAAGAATCCCCAAATGATTTTGACCCAGGGGCATTCTACCTCTGAGCTACACCTCAGTCCTTTTGATTTTTTTTTTTTTTTTTTGGTACTGGGAATTGAACTCAGAGGCATTCTACCTCTGAGCTATACCCCCAGCCCTATTTTTTTATTCTTTATTTTGAAACTGGGTCTCACTAAGTTGCGGAGTGCCTCACTAGGTAGCTGAGGCTGGCCTCGAACCCGGATTCTCCAGTCTCAGCCTCCCAAATGCTGGGATTACAAGCGTGCACCACCCCCGGCTTTTTTTTTTTTTTTTTAATTTGGAAATTTTGCTAATTTGCTGGGCCTCATCTCGAACCTGTGATCCTTTTGCCTCAGCTAGGATTTTAGGATTTTAGGTATGTAACACCACACCCAACTGATGGGATCTAAAATTTTGAGAACCACTGATCAGGGGATTGATTTGTCCCAAATTGCACCTCATTTTAGAGACCCAAGGAAAAGGTGGAATCCTTTCAACCTCCCACAGCCTTTTGACCCTCACATAAAAAATTCTCTACCTCTCTTCAAGCTCCCATGGACTTATCTACAATGTGCTTGGGCATTCGATCTCCAAGAATAAGTCTTCAATCTGTATGCCCACCCTGGGCCCTGATCTGAGAAACACCTCACTTGTTCCCACATGGCCCTATGCAAGCTTCACCTCTCCTCTTCCTCCCCAGCCTTGGACCAGAGCCCAGAGGTGTCACCAGGGACTGCCCAGCGGGGTCTTCCTTGATGGTTCTGGTGTCGGTCAGTGTTGTGCTTCCCTGGTGGTGTCCTGTGTCTCCCAAGCCTTTAACCCCCTATTCTGCCAGGAAACCCCTGGTGCCCATTTCCAGGGCCCTGGACTCATATCTGCACCTAGGCAAGCGCTGCAAACTGCAGCAAATTAAAAAGTGAATCCTGTCTTAGTCTCAAACAACTTTGTCTCTTGCCTCTTCCTTCATGACCGTGAGAAGGTTCCTCTGTAACGATCACAACATGTTCAGATTCTGTGAATCTGGGTGGTATCTAGTGAAATGTAGGTCTTCCTCCCACCTGGTTCAAGCCTGCCCTGTCCCCTCCCTGCAGACGGCTCCTGTTTCCATCCTCATTCGTCCTTTCACCCACCTAGATGCTGAGTTGTGCTCCCCACCTTTTGTAGGCTATGACATCTCATTTCTTTTCTGTGTTTTCCTGCCAAGGCATGGGTGAAAATAGTGACCAAATAAGAGGCCTTCTCTTCTGTTGGCCACCCTCTGGTCTGCTTCCAGATCAGTCTCACATAACCTAACACTGACCAGCACCTCTATAGGCCCTGCAGTGCCTCTCTGGGGATCCTGAGGGGGGACATATTGCTGACCTTGACAATCAAAGCCTGTGTGTGTGTGTGTGTGTGTGTGTGTGTGTGTGTGTTATTAAGGATTGAACCCAGGGCATTCTATCTCTGAGCTACACCCCTTGCCCTATTTTATTTTTATTTTGAAACAGGGTCTCACTATGTTGCTGAGAGCCATGCTAAATTGCTGAGGCTGGCCTCGAATCTGTAATCCTCCGTCTCAGCCTCCCAAGTACTGGGATTACAGGTGTATGCCACCATGCATGGCTAATCAAGTTGCTCCCACTCTTACTTTCTAAGTCTTTGCCTTCCTTTCTAACTATAAGAATAATAGTAGTGTTTACCTCACACTATTTTAAGAGTGCTTTAGAAAGGTCTTTCTGGGCTGGGGGTGTAGCTCAGTGGTAGAGCACCTGCTTAGCATGTACATGGCCCCAGGTTTAATCCCCAGCATCAAAAAACAAACAAAAGCCAAAAAACTTTCCCATGCATAGTTTGGCATCTTTTGATATGATTTCAAACACATACAGGAAAGTTGCAAAACTAATAGAAGAATTCTCACACACCCTTTACCTAGATTTGCCAATTTTTACATGTCACCCTTTCACCTTATAATCTCTCTTTCTGTCTTTCTGGACGACATACAGGGTGAGGATCTTTTATCTGAAATGCTTGGGAATACAAGTGTTTTGGAATTTGTACTTTTTTCAGAGTTGGGTGCTATAGTTTGCATCCTGAATGCCCCCCAAAGCCCCATGTGTGGAAGGCTTGGTTGTTCCCAGCCTGTGGCACTCATGAGAGGTGGTGGAAACTGAGAGGTGGGACCTCGTGGGAGGAAGATAGGTCATTGGGAGTATGTTCGTGGGGGGGGATATTGGAGCCCAGTCCCTTCCTCTCTGTCTTTGCTTTCCAGCTGCCATGTGGTTAGCAGCTTTGTTGGCACCGTGTGCTTCCTCAGCTCAGGCTCAAAAATGATGGAGCCAACTAACTGTGGATGGAAACCTCTGAAACTGTGAGCCAAAATAAACCTCTCTTGCTTCAAGTTGTTTACCTCGGGTATTTTGTCGCAGTAATGGAAAGCTGATTAACACATTCAGAATATGTGCATATATATAATAAGATATCTTGGAGATGGGACCCCAGTCAAGACACAGAATTCATTCATGTTTTGTCTATACTTCATCTGCGTTGGCTGAAGGTTATTTTACACATTACTTTTAGTATTTTTGTGCATGAAAAAAGGTTTCATGGTGTGGAATTTTCCACTTATGGTGTCATGTTGATGCTCAAAAAGTTTCAATTTGAATCTGAGCGTGGCGGTGCTGTAATCCCAGTACTTGAGAGGTGCCTGTAATTCCAGTACTTGGGAGACTGAGACAAGAGGATTGCAGATTGAAGGTCAGTCTCAACAATTTAGTGAGACTCTGTTTCAAAATAAAAAGGGCTAGGGGTGTAGCTTGGAGGTAGAATGCCCTGGGTTTAATCTCCAGTACCACACACACACAAAAAAAAAATTAGGATGCTCACCCCGTAATGCATATAAGACCATTTTATTTAAGGGTAAGTCAGAGGCATGTCTCTTTATTACTTCTTTAGTGTGTATTTCCTAAGTTACAAGGATATACTCTTATGTAGCTACACTCCATGCGGATTTTAAATAAAGATTAAATTAAATAAGGTAAATTATTTTGCAGAGTGCCCAAAGCCCTTGTGGGCGCCAGTGAGGGTCCGCCCTGGTTACCGACTTCTCTTTGGTCCTCTGCTTCTAGGCGGCCTGGGTTCGTGGCAGGTCCTGAGTGTGCCCTGCACTTGGCCGTGCTCCCCATCCATGAATGCCCCCCTCCTCTATCAGGTGGCACATGATGCCACCACTCCTTGAGCCTGCCCTTACCTACCCTCTCCCTCCCTGCTCAGGGCTGGAAGACATGTGCTTTAAGAAGGTCTTTTCTGGTCCAAAGCCAACAGGGGCCTCTGCAGAACAGCACTAGGAAAGGGAAGCTTCTGTGAGGCTGCAGAGTTCTCAGGAGTCTACAGGAAGAAATAGAGGCTCAGCCACGGAGGCTGTGGGGACCGGAGGCAGCAGTGTCCCCTCTTCTCCCCCTCCCCCCCGCCCGCCCCAATCCCCTTCTGTGTGTCTGCCTCTTGCTAACATGTGACCTTTGTCGAACACCTTAATCTCTTGAGCCCCAGTCTCCTCACTCTATACAAATAAGGTGAAGGGTAATAAAATAAAAGCCAAATTTTCTAGTGTGTCAAGCACTGATTATTTTGTATTCATTGGCTCAACTAACTATCACACCAACCTTCTGAGAAAGGTACGATTATTATCCACATTTAGAGAGGCTCAGGTTTAAGAGCTTGTACTTTTTGTTGTTGTTGTTGTTGCAGTATTGGGGATTGAACCCAAGGGCATTCTACCTCCAAGCTGCACCCCCAGTACTATTTTTTATTCTTTATTTTGAAACAGGGTCCCACTAAATTGTGGAGAGCTTCACTAAGTAACTGAGGCTGGCTGCGAACCTGTATCCTCTGGTCTCAGCCTCCCAAGTACTAGGATTACAAGTGTGGGCTACCACACCCCGCTAAAAGCTTATACTCTTAAGCTACCGCCTACTTTAAAGAGTTATGGTGAGAATTAAGATGGGTTATCTCCCTTAAGGTATTATGAGCAAGGCTCATACTAAATACTAAAAAATACTAACAGTTAGCCAGGCTCAGTGATGCATGCCTGTAAATCCTGTATTTGGGAGGCTGAGACAAGAAGATTGCAGGTTCAAAGCCAGCCTCAGCAAATTAGACCCTCAGCAACTTAGTGAGACCCTATTTCAAAATAAAAAACAAAGCTGGGCGTGGTGGCACATGCTTGTAATCTCAGTACTTGAGAGGCTGAGATAGGAGGATGATTGCAGGTTTGCAGCCAGCCTCAGCTACTTAGTGAGACCTTGTTTCAAAATAAAAAATAAGCCGGGCGTGGTGGCGCACGCTTGTAATCCCAGTATTCGGGAGGCTGAGACCGGAGGATCCGGGTTCACGGCCAGCCTCAGCTACCTAGTGAGGCACTCCGCAACTTAGTGAGACCTGGTTTCAAAATAAAGAATAAAAAATAGGGCTGGGGGTGTAGCTTGGAGGTAGAATGCCCCTGAGTTCAATCCCTAGTGCCACAAAAAAAAAAAAAATATCGATGGGGGTATAGCTTGGAGGTAGAATACTCCTGTGTTTAATTCCCAGCACCAGGTAAGCAAAATAAAATAAATGTAATAATTTTATTAGTACATTATAGTCTCACACCATAATGTAGTTTATTTTTTGGCACTGGGGATTGAACTTAGGGACATTCTACCTCTAAGCTGCACTCCCAGCCCTTTTTATTTTGAAATAAGTTGCTGAGTCTGTCCTCAAACCTGCAATCCTCCTATCTCAGCCTCCCACGTACTGGGATCACAAGCGTGCACCAACACGCCTGGCTCCGGCTTACATTTTTAATTGACATGTATCAACTGTACATTTTTATGGGGTACAGTGTGCATTTCAATACGTGCACACAATGTGCATCTTAAGCAGATCCCCGTGATCCATGTGCGTGTTAGCACTTGAGTCACACTGACTGTCAGTGCAGCTCTTTTTCTCTTTTCTGGTCTGTGGCTGCCTGTGCCTCGCCTCGTACTAGCTCTGTTCTAGGGCATGCCACATAGTTGTGGTATCAAGAAGCAGTGGATTTTTATGACTAGGTATAAACAGTATCTAGGGAAAGGAGCTTCTCAGCGCATTCCCAAAGCCCCATGTGGAATGCGGAATTGAAGCCGGTGGCCCTCAACAGATAGGGGTTTACACCTACTTTGAAGGTTTCTGGTGAGGATTAAGATGGGTTATCTCCTTTAAGGCATGTGGCCCAGAGCGAGGCTCAGAAAATACAAGGTCACAGCACGTTGACCAGCCGGGTCAGAGTGGACGCTGGCCGTGCAGGAATTCCACCAGGGCTGCAGGACATGGTATCTGGGAGATGAGGGCCTGTCAGAGGTGGGAACCCTCGAGGGAGGGGAGTGCTTGCTTTGGCTCCTAGAAGTAAGGAGGAGGTGGCCAGGCAGGAAACCTGCTGAGAAGACAGAGGCAGGTTCCAGTCTCCAGAAAACAGAGCAAGAGCAAGACAGGAAGCACTAAGGTCCCCAGTGGGCTTCCAGGCAGGGACCTGAGCCAGGCATATAAATGGCGGGCTCCCCAGAACAGCTCCCCCAGGGCAGGGCAGGGCTACTGCTTCAAGGGGATCAGCCGAGACAATGCCTGGGCAGGCCAGGCTTAGGCTCCACCAGCAGAGGGTGGGCTCCTGGTCCACCGGCTGCAGAGTGCTCAGAGCCCTGCAGAACGCCTCACCTTCCTGGCCTGTGGGTGGTGAGGAAGTGTGGGCCGATTCCAGAGGCTTTTCCATCCAGGATGAGGACACAGCCCTTGCCAGCCTGGTTCACCTGTGACCTGTGCCTCAGTGTCAGCGTAGACCTTGCCCTACACATTCCTGAGATAAGGCGCCCAGCCCACCATGGCGTCCCCGTGTCCCCGAGCTCTATGGACCATTCCGCCAGGCTGCTGGTGCTAGCGAGGCTGCTGACACCCTCTCCAGGTTTGTGTCCGGTTTGTTTGATGATTGAGTGTGTGTCTGTGTCAAATGACTGAAGACCGAGTCATTGGTGAGCTGTCCAAAGTCCCTTTGGGAACATTCCAGGAAAATAAACCAGTATTCCATCAGAGCCACGAATAGCTTCTTTTCCCGTCTTTCGAACCAGGAATTCTTGGAGCATGATCCACAGACCTCCTGACTTTGACTCCCTACAGTGTATCCTGCACATTCCCGGGCCTGGCCTTAAACCTACGGAATCAGAATCTCAGGGAAAGATCCAGGAATCTACATATGTAATGTGCTACTGAGCTGACTGGAATAGCTCTCACACTTAAGAACTTCTCCCTCCCATTTCCCACGGGGCTTTCTTTCCTTTGCACGACTCGACTCGTGTGTGCCCCCTGTCTGGGTCCCTCTGCCTAGTGTACTTTCCCAGCCTCCTTGCTGTCCTGGAGCCAGCCTGAGCAGGGGCCCACTTGCATCCTTCGACCATGGGTCTACCACATATGGCTCATTTTTTACCTATGTGGCTGCTCTCCTCTGTGGCTCTCCGTCCTGCTGGGTCTCCCTAGGCCCAGTACAAAGTGTGGCTTATAATGTGCATTAAATGAGTGCATGTAAGTAGGACTGAGGGCAAGTGGGAAGGCCACAGAGCAGGAGCAAGGACTGCATTCTTCCCACCCCTCTCCTGGCCAGCCTGACCTCTTCCTTCAGGCAAGTCTGCAGCTAGAGAGCAGGTGTTAGACCCAGGAAAGTCCAAAACTCTGCTTGACGGGATCCACCTGCAAGCCTGAGGAGTGACTGGGGGAGTCCCGCTTCCTGTCTATATTTTGGGAAGATTCTATGGCCTCTAAAGGCCCCAGGCCTGACCCCAAACCCAGGGCAGCAGGAATGCTCAGGCCTCCCTCCCCACTTTCCAGGAGGAAGGAGTGAAAGAATAGAGCCACTGGACCGTGAAACTCCTAAGAGTCCTTTCCCCCAGCGTTTCTCAGAATTTGCTACCGTGTTTCTCTGTGCTATTTGCCAAACCGGTAACTGTTGACCCAACAGAAATCAAACAAAGATAGGAGAAGCCCTCGACAGGCTGTCTTAATCGTGCTGGCGGAGGGAAAGTGGGCGCCCTGATTGGAAGAATGTCGCTCCTCACCTCACTCTGAAAAATAAAAGGCATTTCCTTATTCTTAACTGCTCGGGCACCAGAAACCTGCCTTACCAGTCCTGGGCCCTCTTCTGAGCTTGCTCGTTTGTCTGGGAGAGGGTGCTGGGTGCAGGGTGGCTTTGGAAGAGCCAGACCTGACTTAGTGAGACTCTAGGGTCAGCCCACACTGTGGTGACCTCGGGGGACCCAGCCGGAGAGGCCAGGGCCAGGACAGTCTGCACGCTCAGGCTGCAGTAGGCTCAGAACTTCCCTGGGTCCTTGAGAAGAAAGGAAGGAAAGGCTGAATCATAGGCATTTGGGGCTCGGTGTGCTGGGGGCTCAGGGTACAGCAAATCCTTCTCCAGTCGAGTTGGGCAGGGGGAACATCCAGTTTTGAGTGAAAGATGGGCTATATCGGAATCCTTCAGGCGTGTGCTATGATTCCACCAGGGAGCCGGGCTTTATAAGATGTGGGGCAATTACTGAGTTCCTTTCATACCTTCTTCATGAGGATGTTATTTCTGAATCCCCGCCCTTTCTCTACGCTTCTCCCCAGATTACACTCAATTCGCCTCCAGGAGGAAGACCGTATGGTGTTACCGTTTGGGCAAGATTTCATATTTAAAAAATAAATCAAGTGATGATAAAGTTCAGAAACTCTTCTTAGATACTGTGGAAACCCACAGCCATCGTTTAGGGAGGGATTTTTACATATGATTACCTTTCACTTGTCCTCACCTTCCAGATGAGGCCCCTGAGACCCAGAGAGGTTCGGGAACTCACTAAGGTCACACAGTAAGTTGGCGAAAGAGTTGCGATTTCAGTCCAGGGCTGACTGACCCCGCAGTCCAAGTGCCTGCCCAGGGTGCGTTATCTCCTCAAGGTGGTTAGTGTGTGTTGGTGTAGCATTGCCAAACCTCACTGAGTTTTGTGCGTGCTCGGAGTGTCCCGATTTGAGAATTAGTGATGCTTTCGCACTCTCCAGGGTGCAGTGGCTGGAATTCAGCCTCTGGAGAAGGTTCCTGTCTCCTTCCTGGATCCCATAGCCGCACCCCACAGTGGCGAGTGGGCTGGCCAGGGGTGTATGGAGGAGGCAGGGCTGGGATGGTCCAGGAGGCACGAGGTCCTGCAGGCGCCAGGCCCCAACCCTGCTCCCGTGCTAAGGCCCCCTCACCCCTTTCCCTCTTTGCCTCCTGCCCTTTGGTATTCTAGGGCTATTTGGAAGTGTGACTGTGGAGGCCTTTTCCCAGAGAAAGAGCTCCACCTCTGGTGTTCCCTGTATCTGAGCACTGGACAGCGAGGTGGGATGGTGCAGGGAGGAGAGGCAAGACTATGGCGACAGTTTGGAGGTGATTGCCAATGACTCCAAAAGGTCCCTTGACTGTCCTCACTTGGAGACACTGCCTGCCCTGCGTGGGGCCATCTGCATCGAGGGATGAGTTACCAGTGCAGTGCTGTCGCAGGTGACATGAAAATCCTCACCCTGGGAACACATGCGCAGGCAGGAATGTGTGATGCAGGGAGGGACGGGCCTTGGTATGCCGCGCTGCAGAAGAACCCAGCTTGGGTTATCCAAACCCTGGGCTGACTGGCCTCTGGTCCTGTTCTCTTTGACAGAGGATTTATTTATAATTTATTTATTTATTTATTTATTTATTTATTTATTTATTTATTTATTTATTGCAGTACTGGGGATTAAACCCAGGAGCATTCTACCTCCAAGCTATACCCCCAGCCCTAATTTTTATTCTTTATTTTGAAACAGGGTCTCACTAGGTTGCAGAGGACCTCAGTAAGTAGCTGAGGCTGTCCAGGAACTTGTGATCCTCCTGTCTCAGCCTCCCAAGTACTGGAATTACAAGTGTGCTCCACCACACCCAGACACAAAGGATTTTTTTTTTTTAAAATATGCTTTTATTGGTGCACTGTAATTGTGTATCATAATGAGGTTTCGAGTGATAGGAACATGCATACGCACAGCACTTAACGTGTTTCCCTCCAGGTCTCACTTCGATCCCTGCCCTCCCCTGGGCATGTCATTGGGATTGGCCTTGATAATTTCATTTGTGTACATGGAGCTCAGTGTGGAGGCTGCTCAGAAGACTAGGGATGGAACCGCCATATGATCCAGCTATACCACTCCTGAGGATCTTTCCAGAGGAATTGAAATCAGAATATTACAGGGAGACATGCATATCCATGTTTATGGCAACACAATTCTCGACAGCCAAACTGTGGAAGTAGCCGAGAGGTGCCCATCAACAGATGGAGTATGAAACTGTAGAATCTACACACGATAGAACTTTTTAAACTTAAGATTAGAAATCAGTAGTTTAAACATGATGGAACTTTTAAACTTTGGATTAGAAATCAGTAGTTTAAACTGCTTTGGCTCCACCGTCAACCAAGGGAAAGGCCCCCGCAATTAATCTGTTGGCAAATGTCCTCTCAGGTTTAGAGGTTCGGAAAGGTGATGAGCTTCCTTTTTTTTTTTTTTTTTTCATATTATATTGTGAGGCAGGCTAATTCCTACCATAATTATAATGACAAAGGTTCTGATAATTACATAGGTGCTTTAGTTTAAATTTTAAAATGGACATAATTTTAATCCTCTTCAGTTGTGCAGTTTAGTAGTGTTCACTGCATTCACGCTCTAGTCCCACCATCACCACCATCTGTGTCCAAAACTCTTCATCTTGAAATCCTGGGGCTGATGATGTCGCTCTGTGGCAGGGTGCTTGCCTGGCACGTGTGAGGCCCTGAGTTCCATCCCCAGCACTGCAAAAACAACAACAAACCAGAAGTTCTGCACCCATTAAGCAACAACTCCCAGTTCTTCCCTCCCCCGGCCCCATTTTTAAATTTTTATTATGAAACAGGGTCTCACTAGGTTTCCTGAAAGTCTCACTATGTTACTGAAGTTGTCCTCGAACCTTTGATCCTCCTGTCTCAGCCTCCCAAGTACTAGGATTATAGGTGTGTGCCACCATGCCTGACTCAAATTTCCTTCTTTTAAAGGCAGAATACTGTTCCATTGTATTTATATGCCACATTTTGCTTATCCATTTTTTTGTTGATGGGCACTTGGATAACTTTCACCTTTGGTTATTGTGACTAATACAGCTCTGAACATGGGTGTACAAATATCTCTTTGCAGCCTACTTTCTTTTAGGTCTGTATCCAAAAGTGGAAACGGTGGATCCCATGGACATTTTATTTTTAAGTTTTTGAGGGACTGCCACACTCTTTTCCATAGTGCCTGCATGATTTCTTGTTCCCACCAGTGGTGGAAAAAATAGAATTTCTCCAAATCCTCACTTGCATGTATTTGTGTTGTTGCTATTGCTTTGGTAGTTGGCATCCTAATGAGTGTGAAGTGGTGCCTCATTGTGGTTTTGACTTGTACTTCCCTAATGATGAATGATGCTGAGCGTCGTCTCTACAGATATTCTTTAAAAACTAACTCCTCGTGTCACTTGAAAGCAGGAGGCAGGAGAATGACTACCGGGGGGCTGGGTCTTAAAGGCCAGAATATCTGGCTTTCATCCTGCTCCACTCGTTACTAAATTTGGGGCTTCTCTCAGTCAACATTTTCACTGCTAAAGTCCAAAACAACTGGCCACACAATTTAAAAGGAAGAAAGAATTTATTTGCTCATGGTTTTTTTTTTGGAGACTTTGGGTTCAGTCTGTGAGGCTGGGGTGTGAGGATCTCAGGGCATGGTATCAGGAAGCAGAGAGAGCTTGAGAGCAAGGGCTCTGCTCTCACACCACAGAGGCCACCAGCAGGAGTGCCAACAAGCAAGGGGATTCAAAGGCAAAAGCACCGCCCACAGGGCCACACCCCCAGAGACCCTCCTTCCGCAGCCTCGCCCCACCTGCCTCGGTTACCATCCAGTAAGTTCATTATAATGGATTTATACACTGATGAGATTACATTGAATTATATCACCTCTGAACTTAATGCATGAGCTCCTCAGGGGACAGTCTATATCCAACCATAAAAGGACTTTGAGTCGATTGCAAGGCTTCTCTGTACTTCATCGGGCCATCAGTAAGAAGGGAAGAAGTGAACTGACCGCATAGGCTTCCCCAGGAGAATTCGACGAGCCAATGCAGAGAAGTCCCGTAAGTCTATGCTTTGTGTTTGGTGAGGGCTGAGTGTCGTCATGCTCTGGGAACAGAGCAGAAACTTCTGCCTTCCATCATTGGGGTTGGTTTCTTCTCTGCCTAGTCTTTTTTGAGTGGGGCAAAGGCCTTGGGGGGGTTGAAGTGAGATGGTGGCTGGAACCTGGTGGGTTTTCATACTCCAAGGGTGAGTGTGTGAGGAGGAAAAGAAGAGGAGCAGCCTGCAACACCCCTCCTGAAATTGGCTGTCTGGTTTTGAGATGAGAGTTTGCAGAGCTGGGAATGGAGTGGCTTGGGAATGTAGCTGTGATTATCTTTTCAGCCAGTAACTGTTGAAGCAAACAACCTACTGGATGGTGAATGGCTCTTCATTGCCTTAAAACAGTTAAGTCAGGTTTGACATGGTATCCCTGGGTCTGGGTAGCTGCCCTTGGGCCTGTGTTCCTAGTCTAGACCTCCATATAGTTCCCCGTCTGATAAGATATCATTGTCTTCCCAGAGAGATGAGGGTTTCCCAGTCACTGGGGTAGATTCCAAGAGCATCAGAATACTGGGAAGTATCCTAGTATTCCTCTTGGATACTTCCTCTTTGCATCCCAGAGCAGAATTTTGAGTCAATACCTGTCCCCTTGGTTAGATGTCACAGGAGAAAGTAATCTCCATTTCTCCTTTAGAGACTACCCCATTGTCCTTAGCAAGGCAGAAAGAGCAGATGTACCAAAGGCAGGGAGACTTCTGCCGCCCCGCACCTCTCCCTGGTCCAAAGGCAGACTTTTCAGGTAAAAATTGACAGAAATGATCACCTAGGTGCAGGTTTATATGCCAGGAAATGTTAAGAGAAATTCTGCAAACTGAAGGGAAGTGGTATCAGGTAGAAACTGGGATCTATGAGAGAAATTAAGAGCATCAGAGATACAAAAGACTAAAAAAAGCCTGTATTTTCTTCAGCCCTATCAAAGAGAATTGACTCTTTGAGAATGGTGCATCATGGGTGATTTTGTGTGTGTGTGTGTGTGTGTGTGTGTGTGTGTGTGTGTGTGTGTGTGTGTTACATGGGATGGAACCTGGAGGCATTCTACCTTTATGCCTCACCTCCAGCCTGATTTTATTCTTTTATTTTGCAACAAGGTCTCACTAAGTTGCAGAGAGTCTCACTAAGAAGTGAGACTAGCTGAGAACCTCCTGTCTCAGCCTCCCACGTACTGGGATTACAAGTATATGCCACCACACCTGGCTTTGTGAGTGAATTTAAAAAACCACAAACAAACAAAAATCAAACAAAAGCAGAAAAAGGAGAAAGAAGAATCAAGAAACACATAGAAAACAAATGGCAAATTGGTGAACTTAAATTCAACCATGTTCATAATTCATTTAAAAATAAATGAACTAAGCACTCTAATTAAAAGGTAGATATTGTCAGGTTGGATTAAAAAAAAAAAAAAAAAAAAGAACAGAACTCAAATGTATAGGCTGCCGAGCAGAGATTCACTCTGACTGTATGTGTAAAGGTAAATAAAAGGATAGACAGAATCATCAAGAAGATGTAACAATCTTACATGTACAGACTCCTAACAGGTGAGGTCAAGTACTGAGTGACTGACAGGATCTGGTAGGGCCAGCTTCCCGGCTCTAGGCAGGGGGAAGGAGTGGTGACTCCACTTCCTCATTCCAGCCCATCTCCACTGAATCATGGACAAGGAGAGAATTGGGCAGAAGCAAGCTGACCTCCACAGCTCCATTCTGCCGTCCTGTGCCTTGGAGATGGCAGACCCCAGGGCCCTGTGACCGGAGCCTTTACAAATAATAGCCAGAGGGTACTCCGCCCCTACCTCTTCTTGCCAGGAAGAGTTTTCTGGAAACTTCCAAGTTCACATGGGAGGTTAGCCAGGACTGGGGGCTGTGTTTGCTGATGTTGGAGAAAGCAGGGGTGCTGGAGTTGATTGATGGGGTCAGTGTTGATCAACAGGGGCCCCAGGTGTTGTCCTAGGACTCCGGGGGAGGTTGCAGCGTCCACCCTCAGGCAGGCTCCTGCTCTTCAGTTACTGAAAGGAGCTGAGTCAGCACCAGGTGGAGCATGGGAGGGGGTGAGGGAAGCTTTCAGTAATAATGAAAAGTTGCCTGGAAGAGGCGAGGAGGTTTCCAGGTAGGGTGTGCCCAGGTGCCATAGAATTCCATTGTGCTCAGACAGTCCTCCTCACACTGACAGTCCTGAGCAATGCTCCTCCCACTTTTCCTTCTCTTTTTCTCCCTCTTCTCTCTCTCCCTTCCCTCCCCCTCTTCCCTTCCTCTCTTCTTGCCTTCTTAAAAAATTGTGGTCTTGCCAGGCGTGGTGGCGCACACTTGTAATCCCAGCATTTGGGAGGTTGAGACCAGAGGATCTGGGTTCGCAGCCAGCCTCAGCTACCTAGTGAGACACTCCGCAACTTAGTGAGACCCTGTTTCAAAATAAAGAATAAAAAATAGGGCTGGGGGTGTGGCTCAGAGGTCGAATGCCCCTGAGTTCAATCCCCAGTACCGCAAAAAAAAAAAAAAAAAAAAAATGTCTTAAATACCAATCCTTGTGTCTGTGTTCATCAAGAATATCAGGGAAACACAAATCAAAACAATACTGAGATTTCATCTAACTTCATTTAGAAGGGTAATCACCAAGAATACAAACAATAATAAATGCTGACAAGGATGTGGGGAAACAGGAGTCATTATACCCTGTTGGTGGGATTGCAAATTAGTACAGCCTCTAGGGAGATGCTGTAGAGAGAGATTCCTCAAAAGACTGGGAATGAACCACTGTATGACCCAGCCACACCGCTCTTGGAGATCTTTCCAAAGAAACTGAAGTCAGAATGTTATAGTGATACATGTATGTCCATGTTTACAGCAGCACAATTCACAATAGCCCAACTATGGAACCAGCCTAGGTGTCTGTCAACAGATGAATGGATTATGAAACAATGGTATATGCAAACAGTGGGATTTTGCTCAGTCATAAAGAAGAATAAAATTATGTCATCTGCAGGAAAATGGATGCAACTAGAGAATATAACACTCAGATTAACCAGTCCCCGAATGTGAAGAATCATATGTTTTCACTCATATGTGGAAGCTAGAGAGAAACTGGGAAATGAAAAGGGCTTCAGATAAATGAGGGGAGGTACTAGTAGAATAGTGGGAGGAGACTTAGGGAGGGAGACAGGGAGAGGAAAGAAGACACTGTGAAGGAAACAGTTCAAAAAATGTTGTGTTTATTTTATTTATTTATTTATTTTTTGCGGTACTAGGGATTGAACTTGAACTCAGGGGCATTCTACCTCTGAACTACACCCCCAGCCCTATTTTTTATTCTTTATTTTGAAACCGAGTCTCACTAAGTTGCAGAGTGCCTTACTAGGTAGCTGAGGTTGGCCGCGAACTCGGATCCTCCAGTCTCAGCCTCCCGAATGCTGGGATTACAAGCGTGCACCACCACGCCCAGCAAATGTTGTGTTTATATATGAAGTAATCAATATCCCTTCCCTCCCTCCCTCCCTTCCTTCCTCTCTTCCTTCCTTCCTCCCTTCCTCCCTCCCTTCCTTCCTTCCTTCCTTCCTTCCTTCCTTCCTTCCTTCCTTCTTTCTTCCTTCCGTATTAGAGATTTAACCCAGAGGTGTTCCACCTCTGAACTACACTCCCAGCCCTATTTTATTTTAATTTTGAAACAGTCTCATTAGGTTGCTGAGGCTGGCCTTGAACCTGCGATTCTCCTGTCTCAGCCTCCCAAGTACTGGGATTACAGTTGTGCGCCATCACACCTGGCTCCAATTTAAATATTATGTACAGGGATGGGGTGAGAGTGGGGGGGACCCTGAGAGAAACTGTTTCTGTTACTCTGAACCCCATTATGATGTATAATTACAATGCACCAAAAAAAAAAAAAGTTGTGGGAAAATACATATAACAAAATTTTTCATGGTTAAACATTTTTAGGTGTGCAGGTCAGTGGCATTAGGTACCTTAACAATGTACAACTCTTCCCCCCATCCATCTCTTTTCGTCTTGCAAAACTGAACCTCTAAGAAACAAACAAAAAAACAACAAACTGAACCTCTATCCACAGATACTCCCCATTCCTCCCTCCTCCCTTTCTAGTAACTACCATTGTACTTTCTGGCTCTAGGAATTTGACAGCTCTAGGCATCTCACCTAAGTAGAATTATCCAGTACCTGTCCTTTTGTGACTGGCTTTTATCACTCACCAAGGTGCCCCATGTCTATCCATGTTGGAACCTGTGTCAGAATTCCCTTCCTTTTTAAGGCTGAATAATAGTCCATCGTATGTCTCCATCACATTTCTTTTTTACTTTCACGCATTGATGGGCACATGGGTTGCTTCCACCTTTTGACTACTGTGAACAGTACTGCCATGAATATGATTTCATTTTATTTTAAGGTAGTGAGATGGATGTCAGGATAGAAATTAGTGGTTCAGAACACGGACATATCAGTAGAAACTTGAAACAAAAGTATTTGGGAAGGTTTATTCTTGCACATTTACAATTTGGGTTTTTTTTTTTTTTTTTTTTTTTTTTTTTTTTTTTTTTTTTTTTTTTTTTTTTTTTTGCGGTACTGGGGATTGAACTCAGGAGCATTCTACCTCCGAGCTATAACCCCAGCCCTATTTTTTATTCTTTATTTTGAAACCGAGTCTCACTAAGTTGCAGAGTGCCTCACTAGGTAGCTGAGGCTGGCCTCTAACCCGGATCCTCTGGTCTCAGCCTCCCAAATGCTGGGATTACAAGCGTGCACCACCACACCCGGCCAATTTGGGGTTTTTTGTTTTTTGTTTTTTTGCAGTACTGGGGATTGAACCCAGGGGCATTCTACCTCTGAGCTACATCCCCAGCCCTATTTTTTA
>PVLC010012935.1:0-43057 GCA_004027655.1 Graphiurus murinus
AAGCTGGACGTGGTGGCGCACGCTTGTAATCCCAGCATTCGGGAGGCTGAGACCAGAGGATCCGGGTTCGCTGCCAGCCTCAGCTACCTAGTGAGATACTCCGCAACTTAGTGAGACTCGGTTTCAAAATAAAGAATACAAAATAGGGCTGGGGGTGTAGCTCGAAGGTAGAACGCCCCTGAGTTCAATCCCCAGTACTGCAAAAAAAAAAAAAAAGAAAAAAGAAAAGTTAAAACAATTATAGTAAATGTTAGACAAAATCAGTATCTCATTGGATATAAAAAGTGCACTAAGTGGGCATGGTGGCACATGCCTGTAGTCCCAGGACTTGGGAAGCTGAGACAGGAGATTTGTAGGTTTGAGGCCAGCCTAGCAACTTAGTGAGGTCCTCTGCAACTTAGTGACATCCTGTTTCAAAATTTAAAAAATAAATTAAAAAGGACTAGGGATATAACTCAGAGGTAGAATACCTCTGGGTTCAATCCCTAGTATCACCCCCACAAAAATGCATTAAATTGGGTCAGAAAAAAAAATCAAGACCTTATCCTAACATATAAGTGAGCAAACAAACAACACCACAATAATTAAGGGATAAACAAAAAAATGATTCCATCTTTGATAACAAAGAAATGTAAAGAAAAGTGAGAATTTGCTATTTAATATCAAATCAATTCAGTGGAAAATAGTGATAATAACCACTGCTGGAAAAGATGAGGCAACACAGACACAGCAGTCTGACTGTTGGGCAGGTTTAATTAGTTCTGTCTAATTGAAAAATAATTTGGCAGCATGCTTCGAATGCCGTGTGTGTTTTCATATGATTGGACAGTGATGCCAGGCTTGGAAATTAATCTATATAAATGTTCCAAAATGAAGACCAGTTTATATCACAAATTTCTTTACAATAACTAAAATAATAATAATAGTAGTGCTAACAATAATAATAAACAAAAACCATCAAAGTATCCAATAGTTGAGCAACCCTAACTGCTACATTAGTCAAAACATTTATTTAAAAGACATTGGCTGACATGGACTTTAAATTTTAAATTGTGAACACTATGTAGTGTCCTAGAAAAATGCTTTTGCTAGCATACCAGGAGAAAAGAGGAGTATACAAAATGTCACTTAAGTGTTGATTGAGATGATAAAAATGTGCATCTGCACAGGAACAGAGACAAGAAAGAAACAAATGAAACCAGTTAGGCTGTTTGTGTGGCGGCTAATTTCTGATGGTAGAGTTGATGCAATATTTTCGCAAGAGAGAAAAAAAAGCACACACTCATAAAAATGATAGCTCTGTGATCGTATCGGGTCAAATTCCTTCAGGGCTAAAAATATGCTAAGAACTCTGGAAAGCTCCATTAACTCTTTAAATTACCACTGGGACCATTGAATGTTAAAATAACAATAATAGTAATATAAAAGAGGCCAGTAAGTTAATGTTGCTTCCAAATTTACCACGTCAACTCCCAGAACATAACTTAAGCATGAAGACAATCTAGCTCAACAACACCAAATATAGAAGAGTTGGTCACACGGTGTGGCCAGCCTAGTATGGAGAGTCGCAGAACTCAGCTTACAGGTTGGGGTTTTTCACTTACCAAGCCTTGTGTAGAAGGCTGGCCTTCTGTGGGTCACAGGAAGGAGATGCTCTGCTACTTTTGCATCACAATCCAGAAGCTGGTTGTCTGTGAAAGGTGTTGCCATGTTTCCCACCAATGTGTGCTGCCTGTGATGTGGTGGGGTCAAGGTCTCTCTATGTGAGATGCCGACTATATTGCATTCATAATTCCGCCATATTTTCCCACAGCTACAAACTCCCCCATGAATTAGGCCTCCCTCTTCCCCACCTCCCAAGACACTTTTCTTTTGCAGCTTGAGTTCCTATCTATGCTAACTCTAAAATCCTTATGTAGAGGCCATTTTGTTGCATAGTGCTCTCTCTCTCTCTCTCTCTCTCTCTCTCTCTCTCTCTCTCTCTCTCTCTCTCTCTGAAGGAGCACGTTTCCTTCCTGAGATGCTAAAACCCATGACGAAAGAGCTGTGTCTACTTGGTGACATGTCCCCATCTCCTTGGACATCTCCCAGGGATCTCAACATTTTCTGCATGATTAGATCCCTATGGCCACTATCACAAACGACCACCAAATTGGTAGCTTAAAACAGGAAGTTATTCCCTCACGGTTCTGGAGACTGGATATCTGAGATCAGTCTCACTAGCCTGAAGTCAAAGATTCAACCAGGTCATGCTTCCTGTCTTGATTCTTCTAGCTGGTGGCTACTGGCATTCCTTGGCCTATAGCTGTATCATTCCAATCCCTACCTGTGTAGCCACAGTGCCTTCTCTTCTGTGTCAAATCACAACTCTGTTTCCCTCTTATACAAATACTGTGATAGAATTTAGGATGCACCCAGGTAATCCAGAATAACCTCCAGTCTCAAGATATATAATTTAAACACATCTACAGAATCCCTCTTGTCATAAAAGGTAATGTTTACAGGTTCTGGGACTTTGGACCTAATGTCTCTTGGGGGTGGAGAGCATTATTCAATCCCACACACACGCTATATACTATGGAAATGAGGACAGAATTGGTCGTGTCTTTCCTAGAAACCAGGGCAGGAAGTAAACCTCTTCTGTTTCCAGGAAATCTGTCGGAACATAAACTCACTCATTCAGCCCTTCTCTCAACAATCATCTGTTCTATGCTTACTTGACCAGGCTCAGGCTGGGCACCAGGGATATACAGATATAGATATGAATGATATCAAGTCTTGCCCTTATGCTGATCAGGCCTAGTAGGGATTGCTAGGCAAGTAAAAATGGTACTTTAATCTACCCTGCACCAAATAAAGGTCTGTGGACAAAGTACAGTGAATACCCATTTGTAAGACCAGGCAGAGACAATGAGATGTGACTGTAGTCATTATTGATAAGTGACCCAGGCAAGCAGAGGAGGAGCTGTAGGACATTTCCATGGGCCTAGAAGACCACTGAGGGATGAGACAATAGAGGGAGTCTTGGTTGAGGCTGGGGGATGCATAAAGCCAGATGAGACCTGTGTGTAGAATGTAAGCAAACAGTATCCCAAGGAGTGTACCTCCAAGAGCTAGTTTCCTCTCTTACCAGCAATCCTACTCATAGGAATAGCTCCTCCAAAATACATACCACAGACTAGGTATTTGAGAATGTGCACTGCAGCATTGTTTAAACAGCTAAATTTGTAAACAACTTGAATGTGTCTAAGGATACACTGGCTCAATAAATCATGGTTCGCCCATACCATGGGATATTAAATCATTAAAAAAAAAAAAATCTTAAGAGAAGCCCTGTGTACTGACATGAAGAATCATCCAAGGTAATGTTATTCAGGGGAATCAATAAACTTTTGGTTCCAGTTGTACTTTTAGAGCCTCCAAATGTGTGAGTTTCTAAGACAAGTATAGGCAGAGAAAAAAAAGGCAGAGAAAAAAAAAGATAGAATACACAAACATAAGTGATAACCAACTTAGAAGGATTTAGATTTAGATTTTTTTTTACAAGTAAACTTTTTTTAAAGTTTTTTATAGGAAGCACATCATATCTACTGTATCTTACTTGCATAATTTATAGAGAAAAAAAGGGTAAAATCGAATGGCTTTTAAAATTAACTCAAAGCAGGACAAGGAGTTAGCAAAGTTTTTTTTTTTTGGAGACATACCCACAAAGTGTGTGAGTAAGGGTCAGGAGATCCATGTGGCTAAGCCTGGAGGCAGGGAGGCTACTCAGAGGCCCAGGAAAAGGAGAAGGCTCAGATTAGCACCTCAGGAGCTACACAGAAGAGACAAGAAGTCTCTAGACAAAAGCTAATCCCACATGGCCCATGTTAAGTGGTAGAAGAGGAGCAGCAGGCTAAATCATGGAGGCTGACTCCGAGATGTTTATAAATCTTTTGCAGTGAAGTGAGCAGTGGGAACAAGGTCATTCACTGAGAGACAAGGTCAAGGAGAATGAGTGATGTTCCCTGGGAGAAAAGAAAATAGAAACACAGGTTCTGCTGTCTGGCGATCTTTGAAAAGGTTGCCCTTCGTCCTGAATCTTCCATTTTTCCAACAAAGTGGTCTCTCTTCCTACTGTGGAAGAAAAGGGCTGCCTATAGAGAAGAGCTCATCCCATGGCCCACAGGAATGGGTTCCCGGGAGACGGGCAGTCTCTGAGGTACCAGTGCAGATCTGACCTAGAGTCTCTCTTACTGAAGTTTACAAGTTACAATAAGGTGACAGCCACCTGGCTGAGCGGCACTCAAACTTCCCATGTAACTGGCTCTAATCACTGTCCAGCTGAGTGGCACCAGTACCAAGCAGTCTCCAGGCATTAACCCTTGTGGACCTACTTAAATAATGTCCAAATCACAGCACCACCCCTTCCAGTGATCAGCAATACATAGCTTAGCTACAAGCCAACACCACAGCTCCTAGCCTGGGCCATGTAAACCTTTGGCTTTATGGGAAAATTCTTGGGGTGAGATGTAGGAGTCAGAGTGCTTCCTCCAGCTCCTCAGCTGGCCTTTTCTGCAGGAGCCTGCAGTGGTGACAGGACAGGAAGAGGTGGTAAGGAACACAGTGAGGCTGAAGATCCCACCATCTCCAAAAACGCTTACAGCCTGTCCCCCTTGGTGAGAAATGGTGTATGTGTCTTTTCTTGCTGAAATGACAATGGCTATGTGAGCAGTTTTCAAAGTCCAGATTTAGCCAGCATTCTTGGTGCCTCTGCTGGTTGTTTCTCAGATGTCACCACCCAGTCCAGGACAATAAATATCAGCGGAATCGAGGAAATTGTGTTGCCAGAGTTGTCCAGTGTGTGTTCATCATGAAACTAGCTGACCGTGCATCTCTCAGGTTCCCAGTCACACTGTTGATCAGTTCCAGTACCTAAGCCACAACTGGGCCTTATCGTCCCCAGAAAACCCACAGGCTTTTATATTTTTGTTAAACTGATGTGAAAGGAAAGAAGGAGACCAACAATTTCTGCAACCACCAGCCCTGGTGAGTTGAGCTGGCTGCTTTCTACATGTTTCTTCTTTAGTCAATGCCACAGGTTGACAGTGGGAGAAGAGTATGCTTCCTTTCATAGATGAAGAAACTAAAGTTCTGAGACTGTGACCTGATTTGACCAAGGTCACATGCAAGTGGGTGGCAAAGGCTACCAGCAAGTTCACATGTACACCACTTCCATGCACCCACCTGTCAGACTGGTGGGGTGAAGGGGCCTGGGTGCATGTGCGTGCGCTTGCGTGTGTCTGTGTGTTAGATACAGAATGTGTCCTGCAGAGCTCCTGTATTACTGTTCAGAGCTGGTATGTTAAGTCACAAGGGTGCAATGGATTTACTGGGTGGTAACTGAGGTAGGTGGGGTGAAGCTGAAGGAGTGGGTCCTTGGGGGTGTGGCCTTAGGGACTGTGCTCTTGTCTTTGAATTCCCCTAGTGTTGCTCTCTCTTGCTGGGGCCTTCATGATGTGAGAGCAGAGCCCTTGCTCTCGCCCTCTCTCTGCTCACTGCCGCCACGTCCCGAGCTACGCAGACCCAGCCTGATATGGACTGAAACTCTGAAATTTCCAAAAACTGTGTGGAAATGAACCTTCCTTCTTCTAAGTTGTGTAGTCAGTTTTTTTTGGTCATCACAGAGAATGTTTATAAACAGTCTTCTTAGGAGAGCTGCTTCTACTGGCCCATGGCTGAGCCTAGCCTCTGGATCAAAGCTTCCTGGACATCATCACCCACTGACCTCCACCATGTTGTAAGTCCATTAGGAGGAAACCTTTGCTATATTGGCTGAATACACATCTGTTCTTTGTCCTCTCATTCTGTGATTTAGACTAAGGAACCTGGAACTAGAGAGGACATTCAATCTCCCCAGGTACCTTCAGCCAGAAGGTGTTTCTCAATCTATGATGGGGTTACATCCCAACAATCTCATTGTAAGTTCAAAGTGCTGCAAGTTAAAAATGCATGTAATACACCCAACCTACTGGGCATGACAGCTCAGAATACTGACATTAACCTATAGTTGAGCATCATGAGAGCATCAAATTACACATAACCAGCCTGGGAAAAGATCAAAACTTGAAATTTTAACCATGGTTATCACTGAATGCATATGGATTTTACGCTACTGTAAAGTAAAAAAAAAAAAAAAAATCCAAAGTTGAAACATCATAAGTCGGGGACCATCTGTATTCAGCCCCATCTGTGGCCAAGTCTATTAGTTTTCTGGAACATTTTTTCTTCCTTTTCTCTTTTGTACCAGAACTTTTTATTATAACTGAGTCTGTGGGGAAAAAGATATTTCTCAGTTTTCCTGGCAGTTGGGTGACCATGTGACTAAGTTATGGCAAATGACACAAAAGCAGATGTGCTATTGCCTTATCTTCCCCTCCCCATACTGCCTGGAATATAGACATGATGGCAGTTTCCTGAGAAGCTGCACTGGACCATGAGAGGCAAGCCACATCATGAGGATGGCAAAGAAGCAAGAGACCCTGATGGCCATGGCGTTGTCCAACTAGTCAAGAATGCCTGCCTGCTGCCTGCCTCCAGATCCCTCTTAAGCAAAAGGAAACAATAGCTCCATCTCTTTAGAGGTACTATTATTTTGTGAGGTTTGTTTGTTTGTTTGTTTTTGCATCTGAAGCTGAAGCTAACCAACCCTGATAACTGATCTTGTGACAAGAGTTCTTAAAGGCAGCATCCTTGCATTTTCCAACTTGTGCCCCCAATTCTGACCCAGGGAAAATAAATTTTAAATAAATAGTGGAAGCAACAGCATGCTTCCTGGATTGCACACCCCAAGGCCTACAGTAGAGAGGGCTGAGCAGGAGCTGGCAAGCTGGAGATAGCATATCACATCCAACAGGAAAGCCATCACTGAGTGACAGCCACCATGAAAGGATGGGCCCGTGTGGCTGCATCTTTCAGTTTCTCAACAGGAGTCTGACATCTATGCTCTCACATGGAAGCTCCTAATTCTCTGATGTGCACATTTCTTCCACAGGACACAGCCTGAAAGTCCCTGCTACAGAGGCTTCTCATACAGGCGTTGGGGAGCAGGCAGCTTAGGTATCAGTCCTGACTCTACTACTAACTGGTCGGGCAGCTCTGGCCCCATTAGGAACCCCACTTAGCCTCAGTTTCCTCTTCTGTAAAATAACAATACTAATAATGCTTCATGGTATTGTCATGAGGATTAAATGATGATGAACTTGGGATTAAAGCATTTAGTAGAATGCCGTGTTCTCAAGTGCTCATTAAGTGCTGGCTACTAATATCATTAAATAATTGCATTAACAACTAGGTAATTATGATTTTGATGCAGGCCCTAGTGAGTTCTGGGACTAACTAACAGGGGTCTGACTGACTGGAGAGGGTTGAAGAGTCCCTAGAGAGATGGCAATGGGGATGAGCTAAGACAACAAATAATTTGGGGAACTTGGGTTCCAGGTAGAATCTATAGCATAAAAGCCCTAAAGGAGGAAGAAATCAAAGTCAAGAAGCAAAGTAGATTGGGTTTCCTAACTGTTAACCTCTGAGAGTAAGAATGTTTCTGTAAGAGAAATCCCTACTTGTCAATAAATTTATTTATACTCAGTACTAAGTCTGTGGCAACCAGCCCTGTCAAACATCCTGCAATGATTCCAGCCAATCCAAGGCCCAATGGCTTTACTTACTCCCTAGAAACACTCCCATTTACTCTGCTTCCCACATGCCCCATTCTTTAAAGACTGCTATTCTTCACTCAGTTCCATGAAGAACAGTCAATGACAATGTGTCACTCACTCTTGTAATGTCCAATATGAAGAAGAAACAATAAAGATGGTTTTGGTAAACACAGTTCTTCCCAGGGTTGGGCTGAGCTGAGCCAGTTCTTAGCCCACTGATGGTCTCACTGAGTCCCACAAAGATGCTAGAAAGTCCAGAGAAAGGACCCAGATTCTCTTCCCAACTCTGGCCTTCATTCATTATTTTTGCCTCATGAGGACTTTTTACAGAACCTGAACATCAAGTAGTTGGCAGGTGACTGCTTTCTCAGACCTTGCAGTGCACTAGGGAGCCCGAGAGGCAGCACTAAAGGAGAGCCTAGTGACTTAACAACTGGGAGAAGAAGACAGCTGCCATCCTCCAATGCAGACCCAGGGACCACACAGAGCTTACCAGATAGAAGGCCCCGACCATGCAGGATCCTGGGACCACCATAAAATTGACCATCTCTTAGGAATCTGTGGTGCAATGGCTCTGTCTGCATTTTTAATTCCCCCTATTTTAAGTACACAACTACATGTATTCCTTCTAGGTGTTGAAAGAATCCTTTCAAATTCTGCAACCCGGCAGTAACACCGGCTGGCAGCACCGCTGGTCTTTTCTAACTGTACCTGTGTACCCTATGACTTGGTAACCTGCTGTTATCCATTAACAATTGTCCTCTCAACAACTGGGTGTGTGAACCAATATGTATGCCTTGGAGGTAGACTGTTCCATTTTATGAATATACCATAATTCATTTAACTAATTCCTCAGTTTGAACTTTCAGATTCTTTCTAAGACTTCCCTATAAGAAATAATACCCGTTTTGGGAAATGGGCAAGAGAACAAACTTGAAGCCACATTAGGACTTTGGCTCTTGTTAGCAAATCAAATGCTTATCATCTCATTACATGCTAAATCATGCCTGCTCAATGGGCCGATATCTCCCTCAAAGGGGGGTAACACTAATTCTTGGAGTAAGAAGGGAGAAAAACATACTCTTTTTATGTATAAAGCGTGATGTACATACAGTACATAAAACAGATACATCAGTGATATTAAAATTTTTAGGGAGTATAAAAGATTGAAAATTAGGGGGAAATACTTTAAAGTCTCTTTAGGCAGATGCTAATTTGAAAAGGAAACAAAACAAAAGAAGGTTGCTAGGTGCTATTATAGGAGTAAGTCCATTCACTTCAGATCTGTCTTATTTCTGTGTAGCTTTGTCATTTCATGCTCACTAATGATTTCTAGCCTCCAAATGATTTTTTTAAAAAGTCTCATTCCTTCCTCAGCAGATGTACACCTGGACCAGCTCCCCTGGATTAGTGCCCCCGCTTCACAAGCACATCAGCTCTTAAACACAACCAGACATAGCCATTCTAGAGAGTGTACTGACGTTTGAATGAGGTCCAAAGCACTACCACACACTTGGGACCAGAACAGGCATGCTCCCTACCATCTGAAATGACTCCATAAACAAGCAGTTGAGGTGGTGAATTTATACGTATAATATCCTCATTAGCTCCTTTGAATTATTATTGTGTTTTCCTATTTGGATTTTTTCCCACAGATGATAGAAGTCTTAATATGCCAATAAAAGTACATCTGAAGAGATTTTCAGAAGGAGATCTCAAAGCTCTTTATAAACATTAACTCGTTAATCCTCTTCTCATCCTAAGAGATGGGCAGCTGTCATGTCTTATTATCCCATTACACATGAGAGCAACTGAGACCAGGAGATTAAACACTTGCAGGAATGGCCAGAACAAAGGCTTTGTCCAGGCTTTTGTGCAGCTCACTACACCTACAGAGGGAGGGGAAGGAAATGACGTGCACGAAGCACCTACTCCATGCCGGGCATTGGCTTGGCATTTTCAATTTTTTTATATTTGTTTGTTTATTTGTTTGCAGCACTGGGGACTGAATCCAAGGGCATTCTATCTCCGAGCTAAACCCCCAGCCCTATTTTTTATTCTTCTTTTTTTAAACAGGATCTCACTAAGTTGCAGAGGGCCTCACTAAGTAGCTGAGGCTGGCCACGAATCTGCGATCCTCTTGTCTTAACCTCCCAGGTACTGGGATTACAAGTGTGCGCCACCAGGCCTGGCTGCATTTTTCAGTTTTTAATCTGCATCTTATTTGAGGTCCACAAAAATGCTACCCATTGTGTGGCTTAAGTGCTTTGCCCTAGGTTATCCCAACTAGTCAGAAACAAAGGCATGATCCCACCCTGGATCTATTCAAGATGTCAGACAGCTTTGTATTAAGTAAATGTGTTTTGAACACAGGGAACCCAAAAGCATTTCTCAAAAAGGTATTACATTTACTCTAACATGTTTCATAGCAAGAATAGTCACTGGGGATACCAAGTGTGCAGAGAGATTCCCAAACTTTGGTCCTGTAACAAATGAGGTGCTCACCATCTCATTGCTCACTCATTGCTCCTCACTGAGCAGTGAATGAAAGGTACAGGTCCAAGTCACCTCCAAGACATCATCCAAGACACCTCCAGATCACCTTCAAGACACCACCCAAGTCACCTCCAAAGTACCATCCAAGACATCTCTAAGGCACTATCCAAGTCACCGCCAAACACTAAAGTTACCTACAAGATACTTCCAAGACACCCCAAGGCAATTAATTCCAAGACACCTTCTAAGACATCATCCAAAACACCCCCAAAATACAATCCAAGTCATCTTCAAGACACCAACCAAGTCACCTCCAAGACTCCCCCAAGATAATATCCAAAACGCCATCTAAGACACTTCCAAGAAATTCCCAAGACACCCCCATGCACCTCTAAGATACGCCGGGACCCCCCTGATTAGCGGGTATCCTCCCACAGTGGCATCATTTTTGCCATCAGTACTATTATTGTTATGCTTGATATGTGTATCATTGTTGCCCTATCCCTCCCTGAAGAATAAGTTTTGCCTTCTTATTGTAGAAACAGGAGGAGGGAAAACACACAAGCAAATGAATAAAAACAATTGCTCACTGCCAGGGTCCCTGGGTGAGTTTAGCACGGCTTCCCTTGGGAAAGACAGACTTCAAGCACCTATGTAAACTGATCATCTCAAGTTACTTGGTATTCATCTATAGAATTTTTCAATTATGTATGACTAATTTTGCACAAAGTCATTATTTAAAGCAATTTGTCTCTGTGTGAGAGGTAACACCTTCCCCTTCCTGGCAGGTGGGCGGGGAAAACATCAACCCGCCATACTCCAGCTTGAGTTATTAAGCGGTCACAGGAGTTCAAAAGAGAAAAGTAATGAACAGGTAAGTCATCACATGTAAAAATTCCTCCTCTATATTATCAAAATACAAATTAATTATAGATAAGATCAAACGAGTTCTTTTTAATGTATGGTTTTCCCAGAGAAGGTAATGAGAATCATGCTGGCCTATGGGAAGAGAACGAGGGATGTATAGAGGGACCTTTCATTAACGTGGCCAGCCTTTCATTGGAGACAGGGCGCCATGCGGGCCGAGGAAGGAGCCTCTGCAGAGTTTGGGGATATGCAAATAAAACCTGCTTTATTGCATAAGGTGCTAACTCCCATGTGATCTCACCTTTATGGTCACTCTCCACATAATGATACAATCACCCTGACAATTACCCCACCAGCCTGTGCAATCCACAGGTAGAGAGCAGCCTTGCCAGTGGAGCTTTGCGAGGGCAGAGACCTTTCCGTCATGGCCTTAGCAGGGTTTTCATTCTTGATCTTCCAAGCAAGGACCACAGCTGAAGTAAGCCCATGAGTCATCTTCCTTTGATGGAGGGGGAAGAGACAGAGAGAAGGGAGGGCCTCCCCTTCCCCGCCCTACCCCCTGCCAGTTGTATGTAATGCTAATATTCACATGACAGCAAACATTTTCAAAATAATAGTCCTATATACTTAAGGATAATCAGAACGGGCGCCATCCAACTTGCAAAGGTAGCAATTTTCCTTCATTAAAGCCAAATCAAGAAAGAGAACTTTGGGATTCCTTAGGGCTAATTACAAGGTGTTAATAATAACAATATAATGGCAGCAATTTTCCAGCTTTGCTCAAACCCATAATCTGCTTGAGTGCCTTATAGGATCGTCTGTGAGTTTATATAAAGCCAAGTGTTAGTCCAAAAATGTTTTCAGTAATTTCATTTTTACATCATGTCTCTGCCGAGTGTTTACGATGATGTGGTAATTGTTAGTGAAGAGGGTGCTCTTTGGGGGAAGAACAAGCCATGGCTTGACACCTGCAGGACTCTTCTTCCATTTCCCCTAAAGTGCACCCTGGGAAGAAGCCGTGGAGAGCCTGGAACAGTGAACTCAGTGGCCTCTGAACTCTTAGGAGCTCTGGGTGAGTAGATGCCACCCTCAGGGTCACCCAGTCTGCTCCCCCACAAGAGAAAAGAAAAAGACAAAACAGTATTATCATAAATGAATGACCAGGAGACATCTGAGCAGCTGTCTGTGCGCAGGGGCTGGAAACACCATGGTGCTTCAACCACCTGGCACCGCCACCTAGCCCACCTGCAGATGGCAGGAATCTGTCACTCCAGAAAGGACAACCAAGGCTCAACTCTGCCAACATGACCACTTGTCTCACCAGCTGATTCTCCTTATGGCTACCCAAGACCTTTTCTTAGGTTCTTAACTCCATAGATATCTAGTGTTCACTTCGAAACTAAAAAGACAGGGGCTAGGGGTGTAGCTAGGGGTTAGAACACTTGCCTACCAAAGGGAAAGCCCTGGGTTTGATCCTCAGCACTGAAAAGAAGAAAAAACAACAACAACAACAAAAAAGATTGGTGGATGTGGGCAGCTGTATTTTTTCCTCCTATTCATTTACCTCCTCTGGGTACCAATGGAATGACTGCACACTCATTTAGAAGAGACAGTCCTCTTACATGCCAAGAATTTCCCATCTCACTCACTCTCTTTCTCTCTTTAGGCTGCCTAGGGGGGAATTCTTCTAAAATTTGGACAGGAAAGAATGAAATTGTCTGGTATTGCCAAGTTGGGGTCTGAAGCCAGTTTTTTACAACCAAGTTCTAAATCCCATCATAAAAGTTGCTGATGGAAAAGCTAAAACAATAGGAACTCCGTGTGGGTTTTGCTGACTGTTTGTGGATGCCCAGGAGACGCATCAAACCAGAGAATGATAATTTGTCCTAATTGGGTTAGAACCACGGAGAAGCACGCACCATGTGGAGTTCTGTTTGTCTGGGAATTTATGAGCAGGGACAGCAGGACCTACACTGTGTGAGGGTGTGTGACTCTTCCCTTTGGTCCTCCACTGTGGAGATCAGAAATGAGGGGGGCGGTGGAGATTCAGGAGAAGAAGAGGAAGCTGCTCCAGTTTCAATGTCCTCTCCAGCAAATAGAAAAGAGCACTGTAAGCCGGGCGTGGTGGCGCATGCTTGTAATCCCAGCATTCAGGATGCTGAGACCAGAGGATCTGGGTTCGAGGCCAGCCTCAGCTACCTAGTGAGGCACTCTGCTACTTAGTGAGACTCAGTTTCAAAATAAAGAATAAAAAATAGGGCTGGGGGTATAGCTCGGAGGTAGAACGCCCCTGAGTTCAATCCCCAGTACCGCAAAAAAAAAAAGAAAAGAAAAGAAAAGAGCACTGTAAGACAGGTTTCCCCACAATTCAGAGGAAATCACCACCATTGTCGTGCTTGATTTGAACCATGAAAACTCAGTGCCATTAACGAGCAAAGGGGCCTTCTTATCTGAATCATGTTGAGCTGGGGATACTGCAGTAGCTATGGCCCAAAGAAAAGAACGGACTTGCCCAGGATCACAGTAAACACATAAGAATAAAAGGTCTGAATGTATTTTCCTGCATGTCTAGAATGTCCCTAGTTTTCTAGAAGAGCTCAGAAGGGAAACACAAGTTAGAGAGTCCTTGCAGGTGCCTCAGAGGTGAGGTTTGTGTCATTTCTGGCCAGCAGCAGTCTTCAAGCATGAAACACACAAGGTCTCAGGAAGGAAGATGTCCAGTTTGGGGCAATCTCAGCTGCCTCCCAATGGCCTTTCCCTGTCTCCTTGTGAACAGAATGTGAATTTTGTTTAAGTAGCAATATGCTCATCTGTAGGGAATAAATCCTGGGTGGTCTAAGCTAGAAGTTAGCAAATGACTGGCCATGGACCAAATTTGACCGTAGGCCCACTGCCTGTTCTCTGTATAGACTGAGAGCTAAAAATGTGATGTATATGTGTGATAAACACACACACAAAGTAATTATAAAATAAACACCATAATTATATGAAACTCAAATTCCTATATTCATGATTTTTATTGGCAGGGTGACTAACTGTCCTAGTTTGTCAGAGAGTGAGAGAGTTCTGGTGTTAAAAGTGAGACTGTCCCTAGCAAACCAACATAATTTGGTCACCATAAGAGCTGCTCCTCTGGTTGCCTGGTAAACTATAGGAAGCCCACTTAAGTAGAATTCCAGATAAACTCTAAATACATTTTTAAGCATAAGCATATCTCAAATGTTGCATGAGATGAAGGGAGGAAGGAAGGAATAAAGGAAAGAAGGAAGGGAGGAAGGGAAGGAGGGAGAGAAGGTGAGCAGAGTGTGGTGGCACAGGCCTGTAATCTCAGTACTTGGGAGGCTGGGACAGGAGGATCATAGGTTTGAGGACAGCCTCAGCAATGTAGTGAGACTCTCAGCAACCTAGTAACACCCTGTTTCAAAACAAAACAAAACAAAAATTAAAAAAAGAATTAGGAGTGTAGCTCAGAGGTAGAACATCCCTGGATTCAACCGCCAATACCACAAAAAAATAATAATAAAATAAAATAATTAAAATGAAGGGAAGGACATGGAATATGGCAACCCCAGCCACACCTATTGGTCTATGTGTTTCTCTGGTTGCTTTCTGCTCCTGCAACAGAGTTGAATCATCAAAACACAAGGCCCTATGACCTACAAAGCCTGAAATATCAACTACCTGGACCTTTACCAAAACTGTTTACTGGCTAACCCCTGGTCCAAGCCAGTGATGACATCGTGATTCCCTTTGCCAGTGATCATACACCAGGTGACCATGACCCAGGAGCTAAAGGACCAGGGGTGCTAGGGACCTCAAAGAAGGTTTTGCACCCAGTAAAGGTAAGCATAGCTCACAGAAAGAGTCCTTTTCATCTCAGTTCCTTCCTTCTCTTCCAGCTTGGGAAGGCTGAGGCATAAGGATGTGATGTTTGAAGCTGTGTCACCCTTGTGGCATGAGGGAAACCTTGCCCACTCACCAGGATGAGGTTGTAGACAGGTATAAGTTCCTGGTGCCTCCCAAGAACTGCATCTTCCTATTCACATGTGTGTTTTGGTAAGGATTTTTGTTTGTTTCATTTTGTTTTGTTTCATCATGTGTTTTTGGTTCTGGGGGTTGAACTCAGCATCCTCCACTGAGCTCCCCACATCAAGTATTCTAAACCTGAGGGTTTGTGAGGTGGGTTGGGGGGAGATGATTACATCATTATTTTTCACAGGTTTCAAACTGAAATGTATTGTTTTCTTCTATCATGAATATATGCAACAATTCACTGTAGCATCAACAGCACCTGGAACTCCATCACAATGTCTCCATCCTCTAAACTTCAAAGACTCACCCTCATCCCACATGCCTTCAGCCCAGCCCAATGTTACCAAATGTCTCGACCCCATAGCAGCATCAACTCAAAGTTCAAAAAACATCTGATCTAAATCTCATCAGTTCAAAACTCTCAAACCTCATTATCTAAAGCAGGTATGGATGAGACTCTAGGTATGATCCATCCTGGGGCAAAATTCTTCTCCATCTCTGGACTTGTGAGACTAGAAAACAAGTTAGCTGCTCTTAACACTTCTCAAAAGAAGAACTACAAATGGTCAATAAATTTATGAAAAAATGTTCGACATCATTGGTAATCAGAGAAATGCGAATCAAGACCACACTGAGATTCCATATGACTCCAGTTGGAATGGCAATAATCAAGGACACAAAACAATAATAAATGCTGGCGAGAATGTAGGGAAATAGAAAATCTTATACGCTGTTGGTGGGACTGCAAACTAGTACAGCCACTATGGAGATGAATGTGGAGGTTTCTCAGAAGATTGGAAAGGGAACCACCATATGACCCAGGGTTCCTGCATATCTTTCCAAAGTAATTGAAATCAGAATATTGCAGTGATACATGTATATCTATGTTTATAGCAGCACAATTCACAATAGTCAAATTATGGAACCAATATAGGTGTCCATCAACAGATAAATGGATCACAAAACTGTAGTATATAAACACAATGGAATTTTACTCAGCCATAAAGAACAAAATTGTGTCATTTGCAGCAAAATGGATGGAACTTGAGAAAATTATGCTAAGTGATATTAGCCAGTCTCAAAAAATGAATAATTGTATGTTTTCTCTTATATGTAGAAGCTAGATAGAAGTTGGGAAGCAAAGATAACATGAGATAGAAGAGCAGAGACTAATGGAGTGATGGAGGGGTCTGGGGGAGGGAGGAGAGGGGATGGAGGTGTTAAGAATATAAACATTGAGCCGGGCGAGGAGGTACATGCTTGTAATCCCAGCATTTGGGAGGCTGAGACCGGAGGACCTGGGTTCACAGCCAACCTCAGCTACCTAGTGAGGCACTCTGCAACTTAGTGAGACCCTGTTTCAAAATAAAGAATAAAAAATAGGGCTGGGGGTATAACTAGGAGGTAGAATGCCCTTGAGTTCAATCCCCAGTGCTGCAAAAAAAAAAAAAAAAGAATATAAACATTGAAACAATGTTATGTGCATATATAAAAATACCAATTCCAATCTTAAAGACATGTCTGGAGAGAAGGATGGAGGGGATGGGTCCTAGAGGAAAGTGCTTCCAGGGATATGTGCATGTATATTCCTAATACTTTACACCTCAGTATGACATATAAATACAATGCACCAAATAAAAGTACATTTAAAAATGCAGTGATGGAGCCGGACGTGGTGGTGCACGCTTGTAATCCCAGCATTTGGGAGGCTGAGACTGGAGGATCCGGGTTCGCAGCCAGCCTCAGCTACTTAATGAGGCATTCCGCAACTTAGTGAGACCCTGTTTCAAAAATAAAGAATGAAAAATAGGACTGAGGGTGTGGCCTGGAGATAGAATGCCCCTGGGTTCAATCCCCAGTACTGAAAAAAAAAAGAAAGAAATGCAGTGGTGGAACTGCATAGGATAACAGTTACAGTTATGGACATTCCTGTTCAACAGAGAAAATTGAGGGGAAAATTAATCACCAGTCCCAAGCAATTTTGAAATCCAGCTAAGAAAACATTAAGTCTCAAAGCCTGGGAATAATCTTCCATGGCTCTGGACTGTGCCCTCTGAGCATGTGGTTCGGCCAGATGGATCCTTCTTTTTTCTTGAAAGGGAAGTGTTTGCAGCTAACAAGTTTTATCAGCTGGCTTCCTGTCTGTAGAATTTTGGGAGCCCACAACCTTCCTTCATTTCATGCTTGGACTACCAGTCCTAGCTGGAAGTGTTCCTGATGTTACAAAATTCTGAAGAACCTTGTGGCTCTCCTGTGCGTGTCCCTGGGGATTCACTCCACTAGACAAGAAGCTCCTCCACGTATCTTTTTGGACAATGCCATCCTTATACCTGGCTTCTGCTGTGATGGCTGGGGGTACACATTAATGACACATTTAATCTTTTAAAAGGGTTTTCTGTGTGACCCAGTACCCTAACGTTTGATCTTTCTGAGGCACTAGGAAAATATTAGATAGACCCTTGGCTTTCTTTTGGGAGCATGTTTTCTTGACAGCAAATCTTCTGATTTTAGTGTCTTTTGATAGCATTCTTAGCATTTGGATAAACTAAGAGTTTTTCAAATCATCAAGTTGTTTCCTTTTTTCTGCTTAACAATTCTGCCCCCAACCTATTTCCTCTCACAGTTCACTACAAGTAGCAAGAAGGAACCAGGATTCAACACTTTGCCAGGTGATCTCCTCAGCCAAATATTCAAGTTCATCCCTCGCAAACTGTTTTTCATAGAAACTTAGGGTGCAATTAAGCTGGCCTTCCTGGATCTATATGGAAAAAATTCCTGATTCCTAAAGTTTTCAATAGCATGTTCCTTATTTCCTCTTGAGTCCTCAACCGAAGTGCCTTTAACACCTCATTTTTACCATCAGTCTGCTTATGATGATTTAAGTGGCTATAAGATGATCTAGCTTTTCTTGTTAACACCCATTGTTCTACTCACTGTATATGCAAGGCAAGATAATTTTTACGGCACGCTCCTCAGAATTCTACCAACCTCTGCCCACTCACTATTTAACCTCAAAGCCACTTCTAGATTTTGTTTGTTTGGTTGGTTGGTTTGTATTGGGAATTGAACCCAGGGCACCACTACTGAGCTACATCCTCAATCTTTTTAACTTTTTTTTGAGATAGGATCTTGCTAAGTTGCCCAGGCTGGCCTCAAACTTGCAATCCTCCTGCGCCAGTTCCCAAGTCACCTGGGTTAAAGGTGTGCATCACCATGTCCAAGCAGAGTTTTAAATATTTGTTACAGAAGCACCTAAACTTTCAATGTAAAAAGCTTTATCCTACTGATGCTATAACAAATTGTTACAAATGTAGTGACTTAAAACAACACAAATCTTCCAGTTCTGAAAGTCTGAAATCCAAAATGGGATTGTAGGGCTGCACTCCTCCTGGAGGGTCTAGAGGAAAATCTAAGTTTCATGCTTTAACATCTTCTAGAAGCTGCCCACATTCCTTGGCCTCTGAACCAGTATCACTGTGGCCTAGCCTCTGTTATCATAGTTCCTTCTCTAACATTAATAACTTAATCGTATCTTCTCCTTTTCTTTGTAAAGACTCTGTGATGACTTTGGCCCTACCAGGAAAATCTTCCTGTGTTAGTCTGTTTTCCATTGCTATAACAAAATGCCTGAGGCTGGGTATTTCATAAACAAAGCTCTTCAGCTCATAGTTCTGGCATTTAAGGGTGTGGCACCAACATTGGCTGGGCTCTGGTGGGACCTGATGGCAGATGACATCACAATGTCATATGTGAGAGGAAGAGATCACATGGCAAGACAGAAAGCCAGACTGAGGCTGGAGTCCCAGGAGAGCTATGTTATTCCCTTTTGGAGGGCTGGGCTCAGTACCTTCCACTAGACCCATCTCTGCAAAGTCCCACCACCTTTTAACTTCCCCACACTGCAGACCACACTTTCTTGTGATGTCTTGTTAAATTTATAATAAATATCTTGGCTTACAAACTCTTGGGGGACAAACCACATCCAACCCACTGTACTCCTCATCTCGAGAGACTTTTTGTTGTTACATCTGCAAAATCCCTTTAGCCATGGAAAGAGACATAATCACAGGTTTTGAGGATAGGACAGGGACGTCTTGGAGAGGGAATATTATTCTGCCTTCCTCAGTCACCAGTAGAAATCACAGGTATTTTCACAGCACATTACAACTGAGACCCCTATCATGAAACACCCTTTATATTCATCATTGCTTCAAAGTTTTAGTAGCTATTTGACTTGCCTTTTATTAATTAATAAGTTAATAAAGAGCACATATCTACCATATCATAAATTTACTTTTAAATATACAGGTGACTCTGTTTCAATATTCTTGATATCCTTTGTAATTGTATGTATTTCATTTTAGTTCAAAATTGCTTTTTCCAAAAAGAAGTTCAAAGCTTCATAAGACTTCCATGGTATAAAAAAGGTCAAGAATACCCATTTTTCTGGGCATGGTGGTGCACATCTGTAATCTCAGCTACTCAGGAGGCTGAAGCAGAAGGATAGTAAGTTCAAAGTCAGCCTCAGGAAACTCATCATATTCTGTCTCTAAATAAAATTTAAAAAGAGCTGGGTTATAGCTTGATGATAGAACACTTACCTACCATGTGTGAGGCACTGGGTTATATCCCCTGTGCTGAGAAGGAAAGGAGAAAAGAAGAGAAATGGCAATACTAAGTGAACAATAAATATATTTCCATTTAAACCACTGATTACTTGTACAGAAAGGCCATCCTAGTGATATGCATCTGCAGATTTTCTGATTCACCATCATTCTGGACATGCAACAGGGACTCTGTCTTAGTTCATTTTATTTTGCTATAGCAGAATACCTGAACCTTCAAGATTTATAAAAAATAAAATAAAGGTTTATTTTGGCTCACCGTTTTAGAGACTACAGAGTCATGTGCATGGCTCAGGCATCTGTCTGGCTTCTAGGGAGGGTCTGAGGCTGTGTCATGACATGGCGGGAAAGTGAGAGGGCCAGTGAACACGTGTACAAGAGAAAAGGCACAAGAGAGGGGTGGCCCAAATCTATAATAGCCCAATCCAGATAGAACTGTATTACTCTCTTAACCACCTAACCACCTCTTAAAGGTCCTGCCTCCTCTCAGCACTGTTACACTGGGGACCAAGTTTCAACAGAATTTCAAAATGTTGCCTACATCTAATGCCTACATCTGGAACCTACACACTATAGGAACTCAAACCATGGCAGACTCTTAGCAGCACAACTCATGAAGCTAGAAAAAAAACTTTTTTACTTAGTGCCCAATACATTGTCTTATGCAGTTACATGATGTAACCATTATATTTCAGTGTGTGCATATGAGAAATATTTCACACATTTGTTTATTTATTCCATAAATATTTTCCATTGTCTGTTTTCTGCCAGGACTACAAGACCCGGACCTTCCAGAGGGCCGCTCCCCGTTACATGACACCACTTCACGGAGGTCTTCCTTGACCACTCCTGTTAAACTAATATCCTCCTCATTCCCACATCATCCTTTATTGTCTCTTCTTATTTTATCGTTTACAAATCTTGTTTTAGTTACTTCTTCTTTGCTGTGGCCATAATACCGGACAAGAGCAACCTAGAGGAGGAAAGGCTAAGCTGGCTCGTGTTTCTCAGGTTCTGTCCATGGTTGGCTGACTCCAAGACAGAACTATCATGGCCGCAGTACGTGGTGGAGGACAGATGCTCCGCTCATGGCAGCCAGGAAGCAGAGAAAGTGAGGACAAGATCAGAGACAGATGTTTCCAGGGCTATGCCCCTAGGGACCTAGTTCCTCCAGCCACACCCTACCCACCTACTATAGCAGTAAACAGTAGACTATCTCCTACCTAGTAGTCCAAATCACTAGTTCATCAAATAGATTAATCCACTGATGCAGTTAGAGTCTTTGTGTCTCAATTATTTCACCGCTAAATACTTTTCCATTGCCAATTTGTGAACTTCTAGGAGACATTCCATATCCAAATCACATGCTCAAATAAATCTACTCATTCCGTATCCTCAAATAAATTTATCCATGTACGTTTTTATCACACACACACACACACACACACATCAGAATATAAAGCCCAAGAGAGTAAAGACTCTGTCTTGCTCACCACTAATGCCTACAACTGGAACCTACACACTATAGGAGCTCTGCATGTAGTTGTGTGAGAAATGATAGTGTTATTCCTAGCCTCTGAGAGCCCATGGTCTAGGCGGGCAACTAAATTCTTACACTCTAGTGGGAGGGAGTAACACAGTGCTCTGGGAGGAAGAGGTGCAGAGGAGACAAGAACAGAGAGACTTCCAGGGCCAGAGGAGAGCCTGAGTCACTCATGAGTGTCCAGAAACAAGGGATAGAAGGAAGAGCATGAGGAAAGGCATTTAGGCATGAGGAGCGCTAGTGGCTCAGTGGTCCCCAGACATAGACAAGGAGCTGAGTGAGATGATGCTAGAAAGGTAAGTGGACATCAGGCTAGGTTAGAGACACACTCCAACACCCACAGGGAGCCAGACAGGCAACCTAAATGAATAGAGAAACCAGAAGTCACAAGATAAATAACATCTGGGTCTTGCTCAGTGTCCATGGACAATAGGGAGCTCCAGGGATGAGGAGAGCATGTATGATCTACAAAAGGCAGTGGCCAATCACCTGCAGAAAGCTCTGTAATTCAAGGATGCTGCCCAGTGTGGCCGGGCCTCAGGATCTTTCAAGATCAGTTGGTGATCTGAACTTTTGGGTGGCATCTCCTAGTATGTAAATAGTGGGAACCAATTTGTATCTTTAGCACCTTGAAGACCCATATTGTAGAGGATAAACAAAATCTATCTGCTGGAAGATGCAGGCCTCAGGCTGGAAGTTTACAATCTTTCTAATCAGTCTAAAGGGCTGACAATTTGGACTGAATTGTATTTATTGACTGCTCCAAATTAGGGTGTGACATGATCATATTATAATGGGAGAAGCTCACCCCAGAGCAGCATGGGAGATACGTTAAAAGGGAGAGTTAAAGTGGAGGTCAGGGACCAGGTGGTAAGCTGCTGCAATCGTCTAGATAATGACAACAAAGCTCTGATGGTGGCATCACAAACAAACAGAAGAGAACGGCTCTGAAGCATATTTAGGAGGCAGAATGAGCAGAAGCCCCAGGCAAGCGCCACGTTTCTCCTCCTTGAATATGAGTCCCATGAGGACAAGTTCTCCTTCTGCCTTCCTCTCCACCGTCTCCCCAGCACCTGGTAGCAGGCAGTCCATAAGCATCTGTCAGTTTCACAAACAGTTCTGTTCCAGGTGGCCAGATGGAAGGCGGCCCCATCATCGAGATGGGTGATGCTGAGTGAGGGAAGGAGTGTTCACCAGCTGGAGATGCCCAGGAGAGAACTGAGTAGACCAGATGAGAGACCAGGTCTGACGTGCACATGTGCTCTGGGTGACACCGTCTTCATCTCTAGTGTCTCTGGAGCTTGAGGCTGCTGGGCCAGAATGTAGCTAATGCTCATTCTTTCCCTTCTTGGAGCTAGTGGAGACGTAGTGATGGATGGGCGCTGCCAGTGTCCTCAGCACTGAGCTCCCAGCTAACAGCACCTGAGAGGCAAAGTCTCCATCCAACTGCATCAGCTGACATATTCAAGGCATATGTCCAATGAGAATGAATCTCAAAGGGACTGCCTTGCCCTGGTTAATATTCCTTAAAGATCAGAACTCTATAAGCCTAGGGTGAACTGAGAGTTGCCTTCTGCTATAGTTTAAATCTCTTCTCCAAAACTCCTGTTGAAATTTAATGGCTGCTATAACAATATTAAGATATATTAAGAAACAAGACCTTTAAGAGGTGATCAAGAGAATGAATTAGGCCACTATTGCTGGAGCCTGTCAGTTATTATGGAGATAAATTGTTGCATTTGGCCTGATTGTTCTCTGTTTTATGCACACATTTTCTTCCCATGCGATATCCTCTGCCATCTTATGATTCAGCAAGAAGGCCCTGGTCACTTTACCAGTACTGTGCTCTAAGACCTCCCAGCCTCCAGGACTGTAAGAAATGAATCTCTATTCTTTATGAATTACCTAATGCCTGGTACTCTGTGATAGCAGCAGAAAACACACTAAGATACCCTCTATTCAATCTGCAAACATTTATTGAATACCTAGGATGTACCAAACACTATGAAAAGCCCCAGGGCCCATGCTGGTGAAGGCAGTGGTGTTACAATGGCCAGGGAGGGGACATATCCTTCTAAAATCCTGCTTGCTGCAAGCTGCACCCAGAGCTGAGCACACAGCAGATGTTCTTAAAGGACACCACCCTGCATGATTCCTGGGATTCATGATTTCTAGCAAAGAAAACTCTGGGGAGATTCATGGAGACAGGAAGCTGCAGGATTCCAACCTCCACTCACCTTACCCTGAAGGCCCTGCTCCTCGTCATATGCTCCGTGCCCCCACGCAGCCCTGTTGATTTGCCTTTGTGATCTGGGTCAAGTCCTGTCAGATTTTAGGCACAGTTTCTCCTCTGAGACTAGGCCACAGTCTTTCTTCTCAACCTATACGTGATCCTGATAGTGGATTTATTGTGCTCTCTTAGGGGAGCAGCTGGCGTTTGAAGCCATCACTACTAAGAGCTTTCCATGAAATGTCTCTTCTGTTCATGAGGTCTGCGGAGAAAAACAAGCAGAGGAGGTGGCCACCTCGCCCCCCAGGCTCTGACGTCAGCACCAGGAGCTCTGAGGAGTCCCGCCACCTTAGCGCCAGAGTTGGAAATCAAAGGTAGCTATTTTTGGACTCGACTTCAATAGCTTTCCCTTAGAACCCCCTCAAGGCCAAGAGAGTAAATAATTTAATATGATTAGATTGAAACAATCCCAGAAATTGGTCTGTTTATACACCTTGGCACCATTTTTGACAAGGGTATGAGAGTAATCAAAATAACTGAGCTTGGAGAGTGGGTGTGAAGTGTTCCACTCACTGGTTGTTGTGCCGGCCAGAGCAGGGACAAAGGCTCCCTGCCTAGAGGGACCTGTGGGCAGGAGTGGAAACCCAGGTCCCTCCTCTGCTTGGGAACTGACGGGGGTGCAGAGACCCTGAATCCAGCAGATCAGCCGCTGAGGCCTTGAGTGGTGTGCTAGCCAATTGGTAGGTATGCTCTGGGGTTTTCTGCACAGTGACCACATACACTGACCTTCAGATCTGGGCTAAATTCCCTCTGTCCAGGGTCACAGGGTGCAGGGAGGCGTTGCACACATCCAGCAGGGACCCCTCCTTCCCATCTTGTCTGTAGCTCACGCAGCTCCTGGCTCCAGTCTCAGCTGCAAACCTGGCCTCCTCATCCCCCTCCCTTTCAATGTGTACCTCCCCAGGAGACCACCTTCCCCCATGCAGAAGGCCAAGCTCCTTCCCTAGTGCGGCTGTCTCTTTAGCCCAGGAGGGGGTGGGCAGAGGGTTGGGGGTCCTTGAGCACTGAAGATGTATGGAGATATGCAGTACAGCTGCGAGTCCATTCTGAGTCTCTGGTTCTCTAGCCCTCCCCTTCCCCACTCAAACCTGCACCTCACATTGACTCTCTTGCAGTTCCACAAATGTGCCGTGTTCCTGCCCAGGCAGTATCTGTTTTGCTCCAAAAGTGTTTTTAAAAATACAGTAATACCATAAAGAAAAACATGAAAACATCCCACACCTCCTAACATTTGTGTTTGCTTCCAGACATTTTCTTAAAATAAATAAGTTATTACAGATAAAACTAAATGCCCTTTAACTATCTACCCCGTCTCATTTTAATCTGCTCATTCCAAGAAGCAAAAAGTGCCCTTCTAGTTCATATTCTTGGAGTTTTGCATACATATGTGTATAAATAGAATCTACTATTGCCTACATGTCTATGCAAATAGCGTTATTTTGTGTATGTGTTACACACACTAATGAAGCCATATGCATGCGTGTCTAAAATGTCAGAACTCAGCCGGGCGTGGTGGCGCACGCTTGTAATCCCAGCATTCGGGAGGCTGAGACGGGAGGATCCGGGTTCGCCGCCAGCCTCAGCTACCTAGTGAGGCACTCCACAACTTAGTGAGACTCGGTTTCAAAAAATAAAGAATAAAAAATAGGGCTGGGGGTGTAGCTCGGAGGTAGAATGCCCCTGAGTTCAATCCCCAGTACCACAAAAATAAAATAAAATAAAATGTCAGAACTCCCACCCCCACCCCTTCCCAGGCTCTCAGTTGGCCACTGTTTCCAGACCATCTATCTCTGACACCTTTGGCCTGGACTCCCCAGCTTCCTTCACAGCTACCTGGTTGGGCCTTCTGTGGAGTCTCCCTCGCCCCCAGCTGAGTCAGCCCCTCGGTGTGCACACATAGCCCCTTGCAAGCTTGCATCCAGCTGTATCCAGGCTGACTTGAACCCCAACCCTGGTGTGCAGGGGAGAGAGGCTGACATCTGAACGCAAGAGAGAAAGCCCTGCCCCTGAGGCAGCTCCTCCATCCCGCCCACCTCTGAAGGGGCCCCTCTGCTTTGGCTTTCAGCTCCCCTGCCAACAGTCATTCATTAGTCTTAGCAAATTGCTTTGCTGACACTTTCCCGGAGGATGGCTCAAACCCAAATGGCGGATGTCTGTATTTATGCCTTTATTAAATCTGGATCAAATATGAATTCAATTTAGGCAAAGTTTTTGAGCTTGATGTAAAGCAAGTCAACAAATCATCTTTAAGAACTTTGTGCTGCGGCTGCCACTGCCTCCCAGGAATGAGCAGGCAGTTTTCTGTTGAGAGTATGTGTGAGTCTTTGCTGGAGGAAGACTTCTGAGTGAAAGTACCCAGGAGGACTGGTATGGGTAGAACCTACTCCCCACTGGACCCCTTGTGTTGCTCAGCCAGTCAGAGCTTTTCCTTCCCTTGGCTGTGAAATTGGGTCAGCAATGGACACACGATCCTGGACAGCCGAGGGGAACCAAGTCCTAGCTAGAACAGCCTCGCCTGAGCCTGAACTTTGCTTTCAGTTTTCAGTGATGGAGCCCAATAAATTCTCCCTTTTTCTCTAAGCCAGTTTGAAATAGGCTTCTGTAGTTGCAACCAAGTGAGGTCTAAGAGAATTTACCAGTCCTATGGTATTGATTCAGCCATCAAGAAAAATGATGCAAGCCGGGCATGGTGGTGCATGCTTGTAATCCTAGCATTTGGGAGGCTGAGACCGGAGGATCTGGGTTTGAGGCCAGCCTTAACTACCAAGTGAGGCACTCCGCAACTTAGTGAGATCCTGTTTCAAAAATAAAGAATAAAAAATAGGACTAGGGGTGTAGCTCGGAGCTAGAATGCCCCTGAGTTCAATCCCCAGTACCGAAAAAAAAAAAAAAAAGAAGAAGAAGAAGAAAAATTATACATTATGAGAATACCCATATAGTTGCTTCAAAAATGTCCAGTGGGGGTGTAACTCAGTGGTAGAGTTACCCAGTACCTAGTGACACCCTGGGCTTAATCCCCAGCACCAGAAGGAAGGAAGGAAGGAAGGAAGGAAGGAAGGAAGGAAGGAAGGAAGGAAGGAAGGAAGGAAGGAAGGAAGGAAGGGATCCCAACAACTTCGGAGACTGAAGAAGGAGGATCATAAGTTTGAGGCCAGCCTGAACAAATTAGAGAGATCCTGTCTTAAAACAAAATCACAGAAAAGAGCTGGGGATATAGCTCAGAGGTAGCATGCTCTTGGGTCCAATCCCCCAAACTGGAAAAAAAAAAATGTTTAGCTCTTTTCTATCCTCTTGCAGATTAAGTAGGAGTTCAGGAGTCAAACTTCTGTGACTCAAATCGTGTTTCAGCAGTGTAACTGTGGTGACTTAATCATTCAGAATCTCTGCTGCTTCATCAATAAAGTGGGCAGAAAATAGCCCCTCCTTCAAGGTTGCTCAGAGGATTACATGCATAAACACACACAGGATGCATTTATAACCGTTTCTTGCACATGACACCTCCTTCATATATGCTAGCACTTACTATAATGACTGGAGGTGGGAATTCAAGCCCTTTTTCTAATGAGTAAAGGTGTCTTCATGTTTCTTGTTGGAAGAGTGAGCCTACTGTTCAGTCGCTCAGTGCACCAGAGGCCAAACAGCTTATTCCACCCCTGCCCCTCCCGCTGAGCTGTCCATTGGCATCAAAAACTGGGACTAGCATCCTTCATCTTTTGCTGCCTTGAACATCCTGCTCCAAAGACCCCCAGCCCCTAAGATCACTGTCCTTTCTAATGTTCCTGCTCTACAGGCACGTGTTTCAACTTTCCCTTTTCACCGAGGGGCGCCCAACTTAAAATCCATGTTGTTAGCTGTTGGGGGAAGAAGAAAAGATTCTATAATCCCCTTGCTAATAAAAAATAAAAGTAATATAGGGGAAATAGCCTCTCACTTGTGGCTGCCTTAGAGCATCTAATCCTCATGGTGGGTAATCAGAGGCATTGGCTTTGAATGCTGGGGTTAGAACTGCGTTCCCAGCAGGATTCCCCCTTAACTTGCTGGGCCCTGGAAAGGCCTCATGGTGCAAATGGGAAGAGACTGGAATGGAGTTTACTGATGGGAAGAAAGGCCACAGTTCACCCCCTATATACATCAAGGTGCTGGACAAACAGCCCCAAAGACCTCTGAGCCATGCTGAAGCCAGCCAGGTGGGAACCCAGCCCCCTGTGGACCGGAGCTCCTGCACACGCTGGCTGTTTGTGTTGGTTTCCTCAAATGTCTCTGTGGAAGAGTTTTACGAAATGTGATCTGACAGAGTCACATATTGCTGTTGCAAGATCTGCCTCTAGCTCACCCTAGAAATTAACTTGTGCAAAAAGGGCTGAGTCAGCTTTTGGGCTCATCCCTGGGGAGGGAGCCCTGGGTTTGAGGGTCACCCACACATATGAAGTGGTGGGCAGAGCAAAGCAATTACCTGATGAATCTGATTAAGGTGGACAGCCAGGGCAGAAATCAGCCTCTGCCTGGTGAGCAGAGGGGAGACGGTGAGTCTGAAATGGACATCACACCTGGACACTGCAGAGTGCATTTCTCCATGGGGCTCAGAAGGACTTTCTTCCCTTCTACAATTTCCCTGTATACGGACAACAGTTTTACTATTCATATCATCATCTCAAGAAACTTTCATCACCCAGGCCGTTGGCTGGCGATTTGCACACACCCCTTCCAATGCTTCTCCAGCCTGGGGGACGAGAAGGCTATTTTCTGCAGCCCACGAGCAAGGAAACTGGGATGCCACACATTGTGAGCCAGTACAGAGCTGGTCATAAAACTCAGGGCTGTACTGCTGTGGTTTTTTGTTTGTTTGTTTTCTTCAGTACTGAGAATTGAACTCAGGGGCTCTGGGCTACACCCTCCAGCCCTATTTTATTCTTTATTTTGAAACAGGGTCTCAGTAAGTTGCGGAGAGCCTCACTAAGTCACTGAGACTGGCCTTGAACCCAGATCCTCCTGTCTCAGCCTCCCAAGTACTGAGATTACAAGCGTGTGCCACTATGCTCAGCTGCTGTGTTCGTTTTACATTGAGTTTTATCTTATTTTTTAAATAATATTGCATACGATTTTTTATTTTCTTTTTTTCTTTATTTACTTGTGGTACTGGGGATTGAACCCAGGGGCATTCTACCTCTGAGCTACACCCCCAGCCCTATTTTATCTTTATTTAGAAACAGGGTCTCACTAGGTTGATGAGAATCTCACTACTTGCAGAGGCTGTCTTCAAACCTGCGATCATCCTGTCTCAGCCTCCCAAGTACTGGGATTACAAGTGTGTGCCACCACGCTTGGCTGCATTTTCTTTATTATTTATATTATTTTATTAGTGCATTGTAATTATACATTATAGTGAAGTTCAATGTGATGAAACATACATGCACACAGCTCTTTGTGTGTTTCTCTCCACATCCCATCCTGCTCCCCACGCAGGTTAGTGAGATGGGTGGTGAGATCCTCACACATTGCCGCAGTATTATTTGAACTCTTTCCTTCTTCAGTCCTCTCTCTTTCCCTCCTTAGTTCCCTCCCCTAACCCTTTTGGCTACTCTGCAGGCCTCTCTCTCTCTCTCTCTCTCTCTCTCTCTCTCTCTCTCTCTCTCTCTCTCTCTCTCTCTTTCTCTCCATTGTTTCAAGCACAATGTATTTGAAGACTTGCCAAACCTACACAGAAGGGGACAGAAGAGTAACTCAGACCTCCTGTGTTCATCAGTCAGCTCTAACAGACACCTCTCCTCCGCCAAGCCTGTTTACTCCTTCTCCCACGCCCTGCCCTGCTCTTGACTATTTTGAAGCAAATACTTCAGGTTGTATCTCTAAAAGATAAAGATGCCTTTTAAAGTGCACACATAATACTATCCTCATACCTTTGGAAAACAACCAGGAGGCTTTCCTTTGTCTCTGGTGAGGCCAACACACGCTTGCTGGGTCCCTGCGGGCGCCACGTGTCACCAATTCTCTACTGACCAGCCTTTAGATTGCGGCTGGTCCTTTACTGCTATTGAGTTGGACCTTATGAAATCATCACTATTTGGCCATTTTTGATCTACAAAAAAAATGAGAATGTCACAGGGTTTTCTTGAATGCGGGCAACACTTCAATGAGTACCCGTGAGCATGTCCCACACAAGAGTCTGGCTGTACGAGCAATGCCTAAATATGGAATGTCGGAAGCAAGGTCTAGCTTTCCTACTAAGGACTTGAATTTTTAGGAATAAAGCTAAACAGCACTTTCAATGCTTTTTCACCTTGGATGAATCTATATTCCTCCTTTCAAATGCTCTCCACGTCCAGCCCCTCTGTCACTGTGATCACCTCTGTAGCATGAATCTCATCATGTCTCTCCCTTGCTTGAAACCTTCTATGGGTCCCCATTGCCCTCACAATAAAAATCTAATCTTCTTAACCTAGCATTAAAGGACTTTCACAACCTCATCCAACCTGTTATGCTAGCCTGTTTCTGTCACTTCCCTGTATTTCAGCCATACCCGTTGACTCACCATTACCCAAATAAACAAACCTTACTTTAAAATTTTGTGCCTAGCTGGGCGTGGTGGTGCACACTTGTAATCCCAGCATTTGAGAGGCTGATACCGGAGGATCTGGGTTCTCGGCCAGCCTCAGCTACCTAGTGAGGCACTCCACAACTTAGGGAGACCCTGTTTCAAAATAAAGAATAAAAAATAGTGCTGGGGGTATAGCTTGAAGGTAGAATGCCCCTGAGTTCAATCCCCAGTACTGAAAAAAAAAAAAAAAAATTGTGTGCCTTTGTCCAAGCAAGCTGTTCCCTTAATCTTAGGTTGAAGAACTCCTATTCATGCTTCAAGACCCAACTCCATTGTGCTGGTTCTTTGAAATCTGTTCTGAGCCTTCCAGAAAGAGTTACTCAGGCTCTGCTCTGTACATGACTATGTTCAGGAGATAATCCTACATGAAGTTTGCTGATGTTAAGTTAAACTGTATGAAATGATCAGTCTTTGGCCACTTTTGACTATAGAAATAATAATTTCCAACAGAGCACTGGCCTCTTCTGAACAGCAAACCTATACATGCAGCACTTTTGCTAGAAGGAGGTACTTGTCTGTAAACCAATAGATAAAGAGTTTTGTTTCTTGGGTTTGAGGAGGAAACTATTGAAAGCTCATTGAGCTGCTCCTTCTAAGGGGCAGTGGAGTCTGCGGGTTATTAAGAACATCCTCATTCCCTGGGGATGAGTTCATGTGCTGGGCCCACCCCGAGGTTTCCAACGGGCCCTCAGAGGTGAAGCAGACAGGCCAGGACGCAGCTTGCCGGCGAGCTTTTGGAGTGTGGGGTTTGTTGCGCTTCACTTTACACATGTGGGTGGCAGTTTGTGTCCTTTGTAATCCTTTGCTGGACTTTCTCCCTGGTAATCAATTCTTGACTACCTGTCCTCCTGCCTTCCTACTTTCTTTCCCTTATTTTTTAAATTATAACATGATTACTTGTTAATAAAAATACTATTAAGGGTCAAGATTATCACAAAGAGAAGACTAAATAAATTATATCAGTGCAATGGAATACAATGTAATCACTAAAAAGAGTATGGTGAGTGTGCTGGGGGCGGGTGGGGGGTGGCACAATTCAGTGGTAGAGAGCACACTTAGCATGCGCAAGGCCTGGGATCCATTCCCAGCACCAAAATGAAAAAACGTATATAGCTTGATTCAATTGTGTCTTTAAAACACACATGAAGCTGGGCGTGGTTTTGTAATCCAGGTACTTGGGAGGCTGAACAGGAGGATGTAAGTTCAAAGCCAGCCTCAGCAACTTAGTGAGGCCGTCAGCAATGTAGTGAGATCCTGTTTCCAAATAAGAAATAAAATAGGGCTGGGGGTGCAGCTTGGAGTTAGAAAGCCTCTGGGTTTAATCTCTAGTATCAAACACATACACACATACACACACACACACACACACACACACACACACACACACATGAATAATGTATGCATTTTTATTATGCTTTGGATTTTTTGAAGATTACTCACACAAAAAAAGCATCAAGTATATTGAGCTCTGGAGAATAAGAACGGTCACTGTAAAGAGTAGAGACAATTATTTTTCATGAACTCTTTGGGTATATACTTACAGTATATAGGAAAACCCCAATATATTTATTGTATCAACTTTGGGGAACATAGAAAAATAAAAATAAAACTCTCTGACATCCCTCTATAGATTGTCACTATATATATATATATATATTTTTTTTTTTTTTTTAATTTATTGTTTTAAGTACTAGAGAATGAACCTAGGGTCATTCTGCCTCCAAACTACACACCCAGCCCTTTTTAAATTTTTTTTATTTTGAAATAGGATCTTGCTAAGTCTCTAAGGCTGGCCTCGAAACTGTGGTCCTCCTGTCTCAGCCTCCCAAGACCCAGGATTGCAGGCATGCACCATAGTGCCCAACTTTCCTGGCATCATTTCCATTGGCTGTGAGGATTCCATCGTTCTTTGCCTCCTCCCTCCCTCCCACACTTCCACTCTATTCCTCCCAGTATCTGTGTTGATCTCCAAGTGTAGCTGCGGGTACAGCCGGCTGGCACATAAAGGAGCGTCCCTTACATGTTAGCACACGTGGGCACACAGGCTCCCACACAGCTCCACCATCCCCCTGGCTTCCTGAGGACCACATTGCCACGGATGCTTATGAAGTATTGTATTTCAGGAGTCCCCGTGGACTGGTGGAATTTGCAGACTGGGCCACGTGGTTTGTGGACAGTGTTCACAAAGCAAACCCAACGGGAATTCTGAAAAGGGAAGCATTTGGTCTAAAAAAAAAAAAAAGCTCTTTCTTTCCTACTCTGCTTTTTAAAGCCCAGCACCCTAGAAGAGGGGATCCTGTCTTTCAAAAGAAGACCTCTGCCTCTGCATCCTCCTAAGTACCTTTGAAGGACTCCACTGAGAAGAGGGCTGGCATTTTCTTTTTTTTTTTTTTTTTTCTTTCTTGTTTTTGTTTGTTTATTTTTTGTTTTTGTGGTGGGTTTTTTGTGTGTGTGTTTGGTTTTTTTTTGGTGTGTGTGTTATTAGGGATTAAATGCAGGGCACATTCTACCACTGAGCAATATCCCCCCCACCAAGCCTTGTGTGTGTGTGTCGGGGTGGGTACTGGGGCTTGAACCCAGGGGCATTCCACCTCTGAGCTACACACCCCCAGCCCTATTTTATTTTTCATTTTGAAACAGGGTCTTATTAAGTTGTGCAAGGCCTCACTAAGTTGCCAAGGCTGTCCTTGAACCGGCCATCCTTCTGTCTCAACCTCCCAACTACTGGCTGAGGGTTGGCATTTCTGCCTACAGGTGTTAGCAGGGAACTCAGCTTCGGAAACCATTTGAGGAATAGTCAGGAGAAAGAAAAAGAAGAAGTGGGCATGGGGTCCTGGCCAGGATTATCCAGGTGACACTCTTCCAAGCCTGCTGGCAGTAGTGAATAAACTTGCTAAAGAGCTCAAGTCTTTATGAGAAACCCACATACAATGGCAAGTCACATGATGAGAGACAGAGGCCCTTATCACAGCACCTGCAGGTTCTTCTGGTTGAGTCTGGAATGCTAGCGTGCCGATCCTTTAACTGCCTCTCCTTCACCTCCCAAATTAGGCATGCTGGGGCTCCACTGAGAGCCCACCCTGCTGCTTCCTGGCCACCTGGCTGCTTGTCACATTTACGGGACACCTATGGTGTGCTCAGGCCTTGCACTTACCGGGAGCACCGAGTCTTTATTGAGTGTCTGCCACTTGCCCAGCCCCTAATGGCCAAGCAGAAATGATAGGTAATGGGCACCTCCTGTGCCTAGAACTGCGAGCCTACTGGACACCGAACTATCAGAGGAAACCTAGCCCTCTTGTCCCTCACCACGCAAAGTGGCCGTGCCCATGTGCAAACAACAAGAACGACTCTCAGCCGCTTCTGGGGGGCTGGTTTTTACTCTGGAGCAGGTTTTGTGGACCACCATGGTCAGAACCACCCAGGGTCCTTCCTTCCTAGACATGCAGATTCCTAGAGCCCACAGCAGTCAGTCCTGCCGATTCAGAATCTTGGAGGGCAGGCGAGCATCTCATAAACAAGTTGCCCAGATGAACCTCATGCTCATGGAGTCTGAGCCCAGTGCTTCAGGGCCTGGGGCTCAGCTCGTGATTCATCCCAGTCACTGCAGAGAGGCCGGGGTTTCAGTACTGGCATCCGCTGGTCTTGGGGCTTGGCTGTCTTCCTGCAGAGAGGGAACCAGAGATCAGTGACCACCCAAAGAGGAAGCACAGCTCACAAGTAGAAAACTAGTCACTGTCTCAAGGACTGGAAACACACAACTGGCGCCCATTTTGGTTTTGCTTTTTTTTTTTTTTTTTTTTAATAAGTCTCAGTAATGTCATTGTGATAAAACCAGAACTTGTGTGCTGCTGCTGTTCATGCAAACTACAATGCTACAAACTTTTTGGAGAACAAGTTGGCATTATGTATCAAGGGCCTTAAAAATATTTTGAGAGATCTGAGTGTGGTGACATCTGTTTGTAATATTAATACTTGGGAGGCTGAGACAGGAGGATGCCAGGTTAGAGTTCAGTAGCTGGTAACTTAGCAAGACCCTATTTCACAAAAAATAAAAGGGCTGGAGGTGTAGCTCAGAGATAGAAGTCCCATGGATGCAATTCACAGTACTATGAATATAGGTAGACGACGGACAGATAACATAGTAACTCCATTTTTAGGATTTTTATCATGAGAAAGTCATGTTAATCATAGGGAGGAAATTTTTCTGAATGATTATAATCACTACAAAGTTAGTTATAAAGATGAAAAATGGCTAGGTATGGTGGCACATGCCTGTAATCCCAATTCTTGGGAGACTGAGACAGGAGGATCACAGGTTTGAAGTCAGCCTCAGCAACTTAGTAAGGCTGATAGCAACTTACCGAGATCCTGTTTCTAAAAAAAATAAAAAGCAGGGTGTGGTGGCGCACACTTGTAATCCCAGTGCTTGGGAGGCTGAGACTGGAGGATCCAAGTTTGTAATCAGCCTTAGCTACTTAGTGAGGCTCTCTGCAACATCGTGAGACCCTGTTTCAAAATAAAGAATAAAAAATAGGGCTGGGGATGTAGCTCAGAGGTAGAATGCCCCTGGTTCAATCCCCAGTACCACAAAAGTAAATAAATAAAGAACATAAAATAGGGGGTGTAGCTCAGAGGGAGAATGCTTCTGGGTTCAATCTCCAGCACCACAAAGCAAACAAATATGAAAAAGTGGTCAACAAAAAGGAATAGTTGTAGCCGGGCATGGTGGCGCACGCTTGTAATCCCAGCATTTGGGAGGCTGAGACTGGAGGATCCGGGTTCGCGGCCAGCCTCAGCTACCTAGTGAGGCCCTCCGCAACTTAGTGAGACTTGGTTTCAAAATAAAGAATAAAAAAAATAGGGCTGGGGGTATAGCTCGGAGGTAGAATGCCTCTGAGTTCAATCCCCAGTACTGCAAAAAAAAAAAAAAAAAAAAGGAATACTTGTTAACTCCAAGGTGCCCTCTCTGAAGAGTGCCCTAAAATGACATTGGCAGAGTGCTTATGAAGGTGGAAAATTACCATACATCCCTGTGAGATGAGGAAAAAATCCACCCAACTTTAGTTATTTTTGGAGAGGATTTAAGTGATTTCCTTCTTTCAACTTTGCTTATTTTTTATGCTTGTTATAGAACACCATTTTAAACTTGTTTATAGAACACTATAATTAATAAAGAATCAAATAAACACAAGTACATATATATATATATATACACACATTGTGTGTGTGTGTGTGTGTGCGCGCGCGCGCATGGTACTAGAGATTGAACTCAAGGGCATTCTACCTCCGAGCTATACTCCCAGCCCTATTTTTTATTCTTTATTTTGAAACAGGGTCTCACTAAGTTGCGGAGTGCCTTACTAGGTAGCTGAGGCTGGCTACGAACCCGAATCTTCCGGTCTCAGCCTCCCAAATGCTGAGATCACAAGCGTGTGCCACCACGCCCGGCTCACAGATATGTTTTTTAAAGGGTGGAAAGAGACATCAGACCTGTGAACACTGATGGCTGTTTGAAGCCCAGCTTCAAATGCAGCACTGGTGGCCCAAAGAAGAAAGGATGTCTGACTTGGCCAGGTGGATCAACCATGACACCCTTCCCTGGGCTCCAATGGAGGCCGCTCCCTGCCCCACCCTGGGAGCAACCTTTGCCAAGTTATCAGAATCATCAGAATCGACATCAAATTCATCTCTACTTACTAATTTGGGTGAGAGGCACATTTATCAGTTCATCGACTAATACCCTTTCAGTCACCTTCTACAGTTTCTCTCTGGTGACAGTGATAATAGTCATTAAAAGGCTATTCTGTGCTAGTTAGTTTCCAACTGACCTGTGAAATGGGTATTTTAAAGATCAACTCAGCCAGGCATGGTGGCACAGGCTTGTAATCCCAGCATTTGGGAGGCTGAGACTGGCGGATCCAGGTTCGTGACCAGTCTCAGCTGCTTAGTGAGGTACTCTGCAACTTAGTGAGACCCTGTTTCAAAGTAAAGAATAAAAAATAGGGCTGGGGGTGTAGCTCGGAGGTAGAATGAATGCCCTGAGTTCAATTCCCAGTACCACAAAAAATAAATTAAAAAAAAAATCAACTCATAGAGGTAAAAATGAAATGTAATAAAGTACACTAATTTTAAGTGTACAATTGGTTGAGTTCTGAAAAATGTATAGACCATCAGAACCATCAGCACAATGGAGATACAAACCACTGCCATTTCCCACAAAGCTGTGCCCCTTCCCACAATTCCTGACACCTCCCACACCCAATGCAGCCATGTTCTGATTATTAGTTCACTCCTGGTAGTTTTTGTTTGTCTCTTAGCGCTAGGGAATGAATTCTGGGGCATTCTACCTCCAAGCTACACAGCCCAACCCTTTTATATATTTTTTTACTTTGAAACAGGTTCTCTCTAAGTAGTGGAGGATCTCACTAAGTGGTTGAGGCTGGTCTAGAACCTGTGATCCTCATGTCTCAGCCTCCCAAGTACTGGGATTACAGGCATGTGCCACCACACCCGACTCCTTTTTATTATTAAGTAACGCCCATTGTAGGCATACCACAGCTGATCTACTTAGACATTTTCATCCTTTACAGTTTGGGGTTATTATAAATAAGGCCAAGGTTAATATTCATGTACAAATTGCTTTGTGTGTATGTTGTTTCAGTAAATACTTAGGGGTAAAATTGTAGGTCGTATTTTATATTTCCTAAGGCAGATGTCAGTTCTGATTGTTTCATGTCTGGGCCAGCATGTGTGCTGGATCTCTTTCATTTTTGGCCATTCTAGGGACTGTCTCCTTGCATCTCCTGGTGGTTTTAACTTGCAATCCTGAGGTGACTAAGGATCTTAGGTGTCTTTCTTTTCTTTTTTTCTTTTTCTTTTTCTTTTTTTTTTTTGGCACTGGGGATGGAACCCAGGAGCATTCTACCTCCAAGCTGCACCACCAGACCTATTTTATTTTTATCTGGAAACAGGATCTCTAGGCTGATGAGAGTCTCACTACTTGCTGAGACTGTCCTCAAACCTGAGGCCCTACTGGAATTACAAACACGTGCCACCCCACCGGGCTTTTTGGTGTCTTTTCTTAAGCTTGCCGGCGAACAATTTGCATAACTTCTCTGGTGAAGTGTTGGGAATCTTTTGCGCATTTTTTAAACAAGTTGTTTGAATCTTTATTATTGAGTTAAAAGAGCTCTTTACATACTCTGGTAGCAAACTTATGTCAAATATGCATTGTGAGCCGGGCGTGGTGGCGCACACTTGTAATCCCAGCATTTGGGAGGCTGAGACCGGAGGATCTCGGTTCACGGCCAGCCTCAGCTACCTAGTGAGGCACTCCGCAACTTAGTGAGACTCGGTTTCAAAATAAGGAATAAAAAATAGGGCTGAGGGTATAGCTCGGAGGTAGAATGCCTCTGAGTTCAATCCCCAGTACCGCAAAAAAAAAAAAAAATGCATTGTGAATATTTTCTTCCAGGTTCTGGCTGCTTTTTCATTTTCTTAACAGTGTCTTTTGAGGATGATCTCTATTTGCTTTCTATTTCTTAATTGGGGCTCTGTACTTGTACAAGATAAAGGGACTCACAGTGATACATTCCTATATGCACATAATACTATTTGGTCTGTTTTCTCCCCCATACCTCCCTTTCCCTCCCTCCTTTTTTTTTTTTAAGGAAAGTATTTTTTATCTTCTCCTCTTAGTATTTTATAAGAAATAGTTATTTTTAACTCTCATTTTGCAGAGAAGAAAAGTGAGCCCCAGAGAGTGCAAATGCCTTGGGCCACTACATTAGCCCACTTAGGCAGAACCAGAAATCAGGGCCGTGACTCCAAAGTCCCGCACGGTGTCCAGCTGCATGCTCAATTTCCAATCAAACCCAGAAAACCAAAGGCAAAGGCACAAAATCATTTGTAGTAAATGTATTATGTAGGACAAACAAAGATGACTGAGCCTCAGGGTCCAGGAGTAACTAATTGAGGCTTCTTGTACTTGTTGTTATAAAATACAGGAATAAATAGAGATATTAAAGCAAGGAAATACCCTCCCCTCCCGAAAGAAATAAAAATGTGATCAGTCTTGCACTGTAATCTCTGATGAGAACATTTAATCAATTAGCATTGCTGTTGTCAAAACTTGCTTCCCACCGAGCCCCAAGCCGCGGGCGGCACACCCAGGCGCCCGCCTCCCCTCCCCCTCCCTGGCTGGGATTCGTCCTTGCAAGAAACGTCATGTTCTCTCTCCCAGTCAGGGCTCCCGCAGCCCAGATGTAAAAGCAGAGCCTCTTATCTGCCATTATTTATCTCTATGCTAATAAAATGTCAGTCCCCAGGGGAAAACTTAAAAAGAACCCTGCAGTCATCTGCTCCGGCGGGAAGAGGCGCCCTTCCCAGGGGCTGACTTCCTGCTCTGTCCCCAGGCCAATCGTCGAGCGCCCTGTGCGAACAAGTCCGAAAATGGGCAAGACCCTCCTTCGAAGTGTCTCTTGCACCCGGGCTAAAGGAAGCAGTAGTTACACAGCACTTCCTCCCGGCGAGGCGAATCTGCAGATCCATTTTATTGGTGAGGAAACTGAGGCCCCACGCTGGGTCTCCTGTCTAACAGTGGCTAACACCCGTGAGCGGAGAGCTTAGGAGCATCCCATTCATTCCTCACCGCAGGCAAGTGAAGTGATGTTGGGATTAGCCACATTTTAAGGAGGGCTGAGTTGAGGCTCAGAAAGAGGATGTCAGAGTTCTGGAATCTCACAGCTGACCAATGAAAGGGCTGGTAGCAGAACCAGAAGTCACTCAGAGCCACCTTGTTGCTGCTGATCTGTGTGCACTGTCCTTATAGCCCAGACCAGGCTGGCTCAGAGGTTGGTTCCAGAAGAAAGAGGCTCCTTCAGCCTCCCTGGCTTCTGAAATTCAGGCTGGCCTCCTACTCCCAGCAGCTGAAAGTTTTGAGTACAGTAAAAAAAAAAAAAAAATCATATTTGGATGCCCTTGTTTTGTGATTTAAGAAAAATATTAAGATAAATGAATGAATCCTTGTATAAATTTTAGGTATTGAAGCTTTGCATGGTATGTAACCATTGGGACCACATTGTCAGACTCAGACTCCTGTAGGATGGGATGGGATCCAGCCCTGTAAAACTAAATCATGGAGACTCATCATTGTAATACCTAGTTATCAATAATAAAAATAGCCAGGCACAGTGGGGCACATCTGTAACTCCAGTTATGTGGGAGGCTGAGGCAGGAGGATCTTAAATTTGAGGCCATCCTGGGTAATTTATGAGACCTGTCTCAAAATTAAAAAGAATGAAAATGGGCTGGAGATGAGATATAGCTCAGTGGTAGAGCACTTGCGTGGCATGGGGGAGGCCCTGGGTTCAATCCCCAGTACTTCAAATACTGCTACTGCTGCTACTACTACTAATAATAATAGTAGCACGGAAAGACTAGGAGTGTAGCTCAGTGGTACAGCATTTGCTTAGCATACTCAAAGTCATGGGTTCAAGCCCTAGTACTGGAAAATAACAACAACAATAACAACCTATGGAATCAAACCAATCTCAAAAATATATTCATTGTTATAAAAAATAAAATAAAATGCAAAAATAAAAATAACAAGCAATAAGGACAAAACAATAAATAATCACTTAAGCCCCAACCTGCCATCCAAATGATTTTAGCAGTTATTCGTGTGCCAGGCACTCTTCCATGTACTTGTCAGGTATTCAAACTACATTGTGAGGTCAGAGCTGTTTCAGAGCTCCAACTGATAGGCAGGGGTACTGAGGCACCAAGGAATCATGGGCCTGTTTCTTGGTAGGACAGATCCATTCCTAAAATTAGGAGAAATGCAGGAAGGGGTGGGACACAGACTAGGTCCCTGTAGTTCGGCTAAGGACTGTGGTTTGGGGACTCTCCGGGGCCCAGCTGTCTGTCCAGAGCCACTCTGGTAGGCTCCTGAATGCTTCTGGTCCAGCAGAAGCCCAGCCACAGCCCCTTGGAAACTGTCTACCACTTGTCTGCCAGGCCCAGTTAGGTCCAGGGCAATTGGGGGTGGAGAGTCCCCTCTTCCTGGAACAGGAAGCCCAGGCAGCAGAGGTGGAGAGAGGGGAGAGATTCAAGAAGGCCAGGAAACAGCAAGGGGTGGCATCCCGGTCAGAGCACCCTAGAGCACACAGCACAGGTGCTGACCTGGGACCCTTGGTCTTCAAAATAAACTCAGCTTCATCACTTGTCTCACTCCTTAACATAAACCTGTCTCTTCACAGTCCCATGCCCCCTTTTTTCCAGCTAGTTTCTCCCCCCCACCTGGACAGCTGTACCCGGATGGCCCAGCCTCAGCCTTGCCCTCTCCTTTCTTACACTCTAGCATCTTCCTCTCACCCAGTGAACATTCTGGCACCTGCTCTGTGCTGGATCCTGGCCGCTCAAGATCAGGATGCAAGGCAGCCCACCCTGCCCAGGGTTCTGCTGGGAGGAGAGCAGCGGCCCCCTTGGACTCTACCAGGTGCTGCCTGCTGATGCCAGGAGGCCAGCCTCCTAGATCCAGGGTCCCATTTTGTGGCTCAAGCAGTTAAATGTCACTCCCCATTCTTTATAAAACCACGAATCTTACCTGTGACATGTGCGGGCCTGCACAAGGCTGCTCCTCTCCACAGAGACTAGTGGCATGTAGGAATATTAATCAATTTAGAGTGGAAATAACCCAATACTTACAAGTGACAGGAGAGGAAAAAAAAATAGTGAGTGTGGAAGTCACATGACAAAGGCATTTAACTCTGATTTTAACCAGAGAAAGATTGAAATATGACAGGGTGCCTCTGAGCATCTTGCCCTGAGGAACAGGAATCAAGTGTCTAAAGATACACAACATACACACAACTTGACCTCTAACTACCAGCCAAGTAGCTCCATCTGACAGCCAAAGCAATAGGAACTTGTCCCAGCGCTGCTTGCCCTTGTTTTCATGATGTATGTCTGTGTGTTTTTACTGTATCATAGTATATACACAGAACCGCACATACAGTGCTTTATGAATGATTCTAGGAATCCTCCAGAGTAGTTCTGACTGCAGGTGATTTCTGCCTTCTCTGCTAAGCGTAGAATGTAATAAACACACACACACACACACACACACACACACAAGATTTACACACACACACAATTTACACACACACAAGATTTATCTTTGCAATAAGACATTTTCATGTGGAGTATGATGTGGCCCTTAATTACTTTGCAAAATGTAGACCAAATGTAACCACTACCTATAAACCCAGGAATGTCATCAAATCAATCCATGGCTAATGGATTAAAGATTCACAGGACCACAACCAATTGCTGGCCTCAGCTGTAAACCATTGGGGCTAAGTAAATAATAAAGGAAATAACACAATGATCCTCATTCTCCCCATTGCTCCTCAGACCCTAATGAGGTCATTCAGGTCACTTCCCTCCAGGTCCAGGATGCCACCTGTCACATACAGATGAGGAAACTGAGTCACAGAAGAGAGGTGACTGCTGGAGGCTTAGCATTGCTGGTCAGCATGTACCCTCTGCCTGCCTTTACAAGGGACCTAGACCTTTGGACAAACTTGGGAGATGTTAGAAATGATAAGCCTTGAAAGAATATAGAACGGTGGAGGAGGAATTTAGGACAAGGAGAAGACTAGGCACGTTTTCATGGGAACCCAAATCCCAGGTCTTCTCAGGGCCAAGCATGATGGAGAAACAGCATCAAAAACAAAAGAATCTGGTCTCCGCCTTTATTTTTGCCAAAGCACGAAACTCCTAGTTTCAAACCAGTTCTTTTTGCCTCTAAAACAAAAACAAACAAGCAAACAAAAAACAAGAAAAAAAATGTAGCAGTATAGTTCTTGCAACAGAACTATACTGTTGCAGGAACTATAAAAGAAAGAAAAGAGAAAAAGCAAATTGGGGATTCAAGACAGAAAGGCCCTCCTTCCCCTTTATCGATAGTTTTGAAAGGGTGGCTGTAAGACACTGACTAATGACACGTGACCTTTGGATTCTCCACGAGGCAGCAGGCGCGGGCCCCAGGCCCAGCAGGGACCCCTCTGCCAGTTAGGGGTCACTCTCTCCATTCATTGCTTTATTAGCTCCCTCCAGTCTCAGGGCGAAGCCCTGCTGCTCCGGGACGTTTCCAGCTTTGATTGAGGAAAGCTATTCAGGGCAGGGGAGAGGATCTGTTTGTTTTCAGGAGGAAGCCTCTGTGAGCTGGCCCCCTCCCCCCTGGGTCTCCAGAGTTGCTGGAGAGATAAAAGCCGTACCTCCTTTTGACCTTCATTGGACAGTAGGAGCCCCGGCTCAGCGTGGAATACTAAAGGCATATCATGCTGCATAAATTATCTTGTGATTGACGTGCTTTCTTCGGCACCAACTTAAAGAAGAAAGTTGGTGGGGGTGGGGGTGGGGCCGGGATAGAGCAGCCAGAGCTCGGCAGGCGGATTTGGTCAAGCACCTACTGTGTGCCAAGGCATGGATGGAGAACTTCATGGCCAGGTCCCATCTCATTCTCCCCAAAAGTTCCAGGAGGTAAATATTATTAATCCCCCTGACATGCATGAGAAGACAGGGTCAAAGAAGTCAAATGACTTTCCCAGTGACCCACAGGAAAGCAGCAGAAGGCGCAGAACTTGGCTGCAAGAATATTTTCACAAGGGCTTAAAAAAAAAATCAACTTTTGTAAATCACGAAGTCATTTCCCCAACTATTATCCTCACCCAGTCCCTGGGCCTGCCCTTCCCCCCACCGGGGTGAGGCGTGGAGGGAGGAGAGAAATGAAGGGTGACATCGGGGCCATTTGTCCCTTGGTATTTGTGGTGTGGCACGAGCCCCTGGCCTTTGTGAGTTCCGTGCCACAGCAGGGGGCTGCAGTGAGATGTGCTTGTGGTTTTGGGA